>RXIC02000140.1:0-118054 GCA_003952965.2 Morella rubra | reverse complement strand
ACTTCGACATGTGATGAACGATTAAGTCTTCTTATTCAATTTTCTGGATTATACAACCACTCCTGCTAAGGAAAGCACAATGACTTACTTATCGCCAAATTTATGTTATATATCATATTGTTTACTAACGATCTCGTTAGAAATTCCAAGCATAAAGTAATCAGATAAGCCTATGGAAGGAAACTTCATCAATCATAAGGCAAATCATGATCGTTATTTTATCAACCAACTAAGCACAAGAACCTTCAAAGATTTGGGGCAATCATAAACAATACACCAATAGCCATCAACAAATGGAAAGATAAAAACAAAACAATGACCAAACAATAACGAGACATTGACCTTACCTACCTTTACCGATTAATATACTTAAATATCATGTTTAGTCATTGGCAAACTTCTGTCATGCCCTCATATCAACCCTCTTCAGTAAAAATATTTCGTACGCTTTTAATAAATCCTAAGTATCCTCACCCCTGCAGTAAAAGAATATTTATTACCGGCATAAGATCTTTGTTCTTATCCCAACTTGATTTATTATAAGATACGAGCTCAATACCGCATGTTTGTAAAATCAATTAAAAAAAAAAAAACAACCAATACATGTCATACCCATCCTCAATTCTGTTGCAGAAAAAATTTGTCTGGTCAAACAAGAAATATTTTTGAAGTTGCACATAAATACTATGAAACAACAATGAAGATTTTAATCTTCATTTTTCACTCATCCCTGTTAAGTGTGACAACACGAGTGCCATAAATCTTTCTACAAATCTCATTCAGCACTCTAGGACTAAACATATTGATATCAAACCATTACCTATCATTCTAAAAAAGTGAACATCATCTATTGTAAGCACATCTCTCAAACTTGCAATATATTCGACTTTAATGGAAACGTTTACTACTCATCCGTCAAAAATCCGTATGGTTCCCCCCCCCCCCCCCAAATTTGTCTTTATATGAATGCTATCAATCACTTATTCTATGAATAGTATTAGCTTTCATATTAATTGATCATCAACATGTCTGTTTCAAAACATGGCAATTTAACACACATTCATGGCCGTCAGCACTGAAATCCAAGTCGACCACTTGACTGCTGACTTTTTTAATAATATATATTTCACACTACTATCAACCATGTGTCGACACCGTGTCCTGGAGAAGTGGTAGTAAGTCCGACAATTTCATAGGTGTCAACACATAATCTGTGCATGTAATTGTGACTCCTTTCATATGCCACACATATTCGAAATAGACATTAAAACGGATCGAACATTTCATCAAATTCTTATACGTTAAGAGCAACACCTCATATAACTCTAACTTCGAAAAGCCCCAATTTCATTCTCCTCATTCAAACTTTCGCCCTAACCTACTCGGCGGCCTCTCCTCACCTCCGAAACACTCCCATCTCTCTCTGCCCTAACATTCGCACCCAAAACACTCTCACCACAAATCTCATACCTCTCCTTCCTCAGAATAAACCTAAAACCGTGCTTCAACATTCCTAGTGAAGAAAGGATATTTGACTAACATCCGCAACCGGACATAGACAAAAAGACGGAATCTCATCCTCAGGGATAAATCCATTCATCCACTCTCAACCATAAATTCAATGATGATTCTCATAAAACTTAAATTCGCCAATGTTTTCTTTTTATTATGAGAACGGTCAATTTTCAAATTATTTGGCTAGATGGGCAACCAAATTAGATGATCATTCCAGTTGAGCATATGCCAATTATTTATATTCAAATCTGCATAGATTTTTAAAGGAAGAGTTGACTATCATGCATGACTAAAATCTAGTGCCATTCCCCAACAGGGTAAATTTAATCATATACTTGGTCTGAGACCTAGAATCTAGTGTATGGATACCAATCTAGAGTAAAGTCACTACCCAGTACCTATGTCATAAAGTTACTCACATTTAACATATACCTAACGGAGAAAATTGAATAATACTTTCCTGATCTATTTTATTATGCCTGACTACACGCACATAATCCTCACCTCTTTAAACCACGATGACAACATATGAGAAGAAAACCAGGTTCGCTACACTTGTTGCTTACCAGGTATTATCTGCTGATCGTTTGACAAATCTTAAAAAATAAAACCAAAGTCTCCAAATACAAACGAAGACTCGCGCTAAGCAATTATTCAGAATTAGATGATGAATGGGTGAAGAAGGCAGTGGCAACGCCTTCTTAAGAAATTCAAGAGGAAGCAACTGAGGAAGAGGAAGCTGAAGAAGAGGATCCAGAAGAAGTGGAACTTGTGACTGAGGATAGAGCAGATGATGAGATTCCAGTACCAGCCACTCCACGTACTCCACATACTCCAGCTGTTGGCAGATTAGCAGCTTTTGGATCTCATGCTACTCGGCTTACCCTTCTGGAAGCCTTAGTTTCGGATCTCAAGGAATAGACAATGATGATGCATTGCGACATATGGGTAGGATTTGATGAGATCAAGTCTATTCTAGCGTCTCACACCACTAACATGGAGATCATTACTTACAAGGCTTACTCTACTCAACAACATTACAACAATCTGATTACTATGTACAAAACGATCTTGTATGATTGGAGACAGTCCTTCATCACTAAGATGACAGAGCTGACTACAACTTAGAATCATACGATTTTCAAAACGACACTTCAAATTTGACTCAACCTTTGACATTTCATACAAGGGATACAAATCTCACCTGAAGTTGAAAGGCAATCGTTCACCACTCTTACACTACCTTTCGTCCAGTATCGAACCTTCATCCCTAATACTACCTACCCTTCTCCCTCCTTTTTAACTCACAAAAAATATATGACTTTTCTATTCTAACTTAATACATAATACATTTCCATTCATCACTTGCATATCAATTAATTGGTTACTCATGAATATATGCTTTTATGTAATTGGGTCAACTTCTCATCGCTTACTAACTCTGATGGAAAGTATCTTATTTCTATTTCAAATCTCCATTACACAACATATTCCAAAAACTCTAAACCTTCTAATTCAAAAATATTATGTCTAATGATCTAAATCATATGGATTTGAAATTGAAGGATTAATATAATAGTTTCTATCGGTATAAATTTAAAAACCAAAGACAAATAAACTCATTCAAAATTTTCTAAAAATCCAAGCCCTACAAAAACAATCTGAAAACCCCGTTATGCTCGGCTTTGCTTCATCAAACTTCTAAAATATTTTCATCATAAAAAAAGTAATTTTACCAAGTTAACTGACTATATAACTTATGATTAACAAATGACCAAACCTTTGAGCAATTTTAAATTGGTTGTCAATCCACGTATTCAATTAAAGTACTCAATTTATAATCATATCGCTAACATTATCCACATTGATTCAATATGCTTACTAAACTATGATATTTTTCGTTGTAGGAGTTTTCGTGTTGATTCGGAAAAAATTGGATATCAAAAAGCATTAAAAAACTCCAACTGCCAAGAAAGTGTCAACACATACAGGCAATATGTCCACATTGGAGAACGGTGTCAACCTGTTAATGGCCGCACATATCACAAACCAACTACATTCTATCATCACAAAAAGGGAAGATGTCAACAATTAAAATTATTTTCACACATTGAAGAATGTAAACACACATTCCCCGATCAATTCAGATCTCTAATGGTCACACATACATATAACGCGACATATATCGAACTCTATTTAAACAACACATCTCAGTGAACAACATTGCACTTAACACCCTCAACATCCAGAAGGCCCTCTAGATCTCAAAAAACCTATTAAGAAACCATGAGAAGAAAGGAAGAACTTTGTCACTTTTCTCCCACATCATCTATCCCACCCAACTTCAAAAAAGGAAAAAAAAACCAAAAAAAGCTGCACATTCCAAGAAATCTTCTCTCTATCTGTATTTCACATCTATCTCTTACATTAGAGGCTGTTGCTGATTTCTTAGAAGCTATATATTACTCATCTCATTAAATTGAAACCTTGAATAGTTCACTTACCCCCGATAGATAGAAGAAATCTCATAACTTAGTTTAACAAGTTAAGAGTAACTCGGAAATCTCATTCTACTTAGAACCAGAAGCTCAATATATCACTATTGATTATAGAAACCCCAGGAACAAAGCCTTGGACATAGCAAGTCTTTGTCGAACCACTAAAATAGCATAATCTCTCCCCCTCTCTCACTCATTCTGCATATCGTCTTGGTCATATCAACTTACTATTTACCGTATCTGTGATTCATTAAACATATTCAGATATGCATTTTATTTGCTAAACCAAAGTGATATTTTTCAGATATGAGTTTTATCAAAAATGGGATAAATTTTTGATAAACCCAATCACCCCCCCCCCCCCCCCCGTATTTTCGACTCACAACCGCAAATCAAAACATTCCAATGTTATACTAGAGCAATGTCTACTCTACAGTCACCGTATATCGAGAAATTTAACGGATTAAACTTTAAAAAGGATATCTCTTATGGCCTAATAAGAATCTAATCCTACAACTTAACTACATTTTTCTTAAAATCCAACAAGCTTTCATATCAAAACATTTCCAATCATTCACACAATACACTTCTTTATCTTTTTATGTTGAAACAAAAGATAAAGCTTCATTTATATACACCTTTAGAGATCAAATCGATCCTTCATATCAAAAAATATTCCTTCGAGTTTCACTAAAAATACTTCAGGAAAGGTTATATTCTCAAGTTATTATGTAATTGCCCCGAAAAACCACTGCATTGGATGTTGACCGAGAAAAGACTTATAGTCTACACCAAGAAGCTAGCCGTTACACTATTTAGGAAAAATCAAAATCCAATATTGAAAAGAAGCTAAGAGATAGCAATTGCCAAACCTAAAAACTTCGGTTTGCTTTTCAACACTATCTCACATCAACACTTATATATTATAATATTTCCTAATATATTCTAGATTAACATTGCAAAACATTGGTTAAACAAAAAATATTAGAAAACTCAATTCACCTCCCCATTTAGTGGCCTTAATCTTGAACTTCTCAAAAGCATTATAGATTTATTCTAAATTATACTAATATTGGTTTACAATTGTTGAATTATTACTTACATCACAGAGGCATGCCCTCAAAAGTTTCTCTTTAACTACAATCCTAACTCATAATTACATACTTCCGAAGCAACCGAAAGGGGATTATTCTGCACTGAACTTTAATGCCAAAACATCTGAACAGACAATCTTAACCCTATTAACACGTATTTCCCCCACGACAACCATAGAAGACAGTTTCAATCACTCTCTGCTCACCACATTTGTGTATTGCATTAACCCTGCGAGTTTCAATTTAGTATGCTTTCATCAATGAAAACTTCCCATAAAGAAAGGCTATGTCATCACAGGAAATCCAAATTAAGTATACCAGCCCTGCAACCAAGGGAATGCTTCTCTTGAAAGCATATTATTATAAGCTAACCAGAATGTCCTTTTAACATTTTTTTCCTTTTACCCCCGTTCTTTTTTATTGTTCCTGAATTTTCTATGATTAAAAAAAAAACCTGCAAGTATGTATCTAATCTAAATCCTAATGAGTAGTATATCTAAGCTTAATAAAAGATTAATTGTTAAATGATATTGCTACAATATATGTGATTCAGTTTTGTAGATTTACACATCCAACCTTTACTTTCTCTAGTCAAGATCCAGTACCTAGTTTATTGTCGTTTTAAATTAATATTTTGGATTACAATGTTATCATGGTGGTCTTTCAGTTCAGACCTTACAACCAACTCTCACCCCTCCGATGACTTACTTCATTGAATGGCTCAACTCACCCATTTTCTTGCCGTATTGAAATTTGCATCAATAACCACCTTGTTCTTTACTAATGCCAATATAGACAAAACTTTTACTTGCACTTCTCATAGAAAAATAAGACAGTAAAACCCTGAAAGCTGAATGTCCCCTACAGAGTCACAGCAAAATGTCATACACCGTTAATTAATAAGAAAATATGAACCACAATTGTGAATGACTAGGAAACTTCACAACTTTACAAAAAAAATTACAACATAATATCACATCAGACAAAGGAAATCTCATGGAGTGCAATTAGTAGCTCAATGAAAATAATAACTTTTCTTTTGACATATAGTCTACTCAAAGATTAATCAAGTACTCTGAACTCTTGACATTTAAAGTCTAATTCAATATGAAGTCTTAAGATGTCTTACCCATAAAACTCATATTCTCATCGTCTTTGCGACTCCAATAATCCAGAGTTCACAATCCTTCTTAACTTAGTCTCTCAGCCAACTAAAATCCACATATGTACTTAACCACTCAATACATAGATCATATAAATTGCTAATTCCATGGGCAAAATAATTTTAATAAATGAATATTCATTAGAAGAATTAAAGCAACTTCTCTATAGGTTTTAAGCTTAAACATTTCTTGCAAAGCTACTTAAAAGCGTTGCTTAAATATCTCATGGAAGTATACTTTATCATGAAATTCTAAGATATTTCAAGATTTATAATCACCAAGGCAACAGATTATTGACGACTTTTTAACAGAATTCGTTTAAGTCTTTAAAACTTCCCCAAACCTCCAATCATTCAACTCCTACCCCTATCTTAACACTTTATTATGTGATCACGCCAAGATGAATCAAAACGAAATACCCAAAATCTCACACAATGAATGATACCACCCATTGGTTCGACAACAAACCTGTATAAGAAACACCACAACGGTCTGTAATCTATTGATCTCTTTGACGCCACGAATCCATAATCATAGTTCTCATAAGAACCGAAGAAAAAATTCTCACCAATTTCTGCTTAATATAAAATGATCATCCCTTTCATTTTAGCATATATAAAGTGCACAACAAGTAAATCCTAAAGCTTCCTAATAAAGCAAAATCGAAAGGAAAAAACGATGCCTAAAAAAAAAGACAATCAACCATTTTATTGCTATTACACGCCCATAAAATCAAAAACAAGCCAAAAAATAGAAAGCCGTGCATAGACCCAAAAAGTATTTTAACAACCATCAATTTAGCTTACCTTTACCAATTCTAATTGACATTTGACCTGTCGCTCACGTATCATCCAATGCCCCACAATCTTTGACCATGCCCCTTTGGAAAAATTTTTTCCACCATTGGATCATCTTTAAACTTCCATTGTCTCCTCGTAACCCAATTGAACTTAGACTAATCCTTAAGATTATGATGCATCACTTTATAAACTATCCTTAACCCAGCCATTTAACTACGTTGAAAAAAGCTTACCTCTCAAAAATGCATCCTACCATTTACTCAGTTCTCTCTCTAACCAAACACATCTCAATCTTGATCCTACTGTTAGAGAACTATTCCCCTCTGCTGAAGACTCCTATTGTAGCAATTACTGGAGAAGACAATATTCCCTATTCTAAGAATAACAACCGAAGACTCAACTTTCTAAATTCAAAAAGCTGTTGCAATAAAAATAAGGCTGACGATTCGTATAGACAACAGACCAAGTTACTGTGTATGTGTCTAGCACCAACAAGAAGGATTCTTGGACTATTTCAAAACTTGGATTTAAAAAACGTTTTTCTTTCACCATCTTATAAGATGACATTCTTATTGATTGATGGTTAACCTAACACGAGTTTATCTTTGAAAAGTTACCTCATATTTTCACTTCGTAACTCAAATTTGTCCTTCTTTACCTATATTGTGTTCTTTAATTAATATCTTAGTCATCTGATTTAACTAAATAAGCATCTTAGTTAACTCAAATTTTAGAATAGCTATATTTATAAATGTGCGGTAAAATTTGCAAACTAAGCATTTTACAAATTTTATTTCAATACTAAAAAATTTATATATTTCTTTAAAGGAAAAATGTTAAATTTTGAATACCATTCAACTTCTCATTAGTATTAAAGGACTAATTTCATTCTCATTTTAAACTATCAAGAAATACTATCAATCTATTTAACTTTAAAATAATTAGTCAAATTTACCTTACTTATTAGATCATAAAGCATCAATCATACGTTCAATGTAACTTGATTCTATCAACTTAATCTAATATCCTCAAAGATGCTCTCCTGGGGAATCGGATCAACAATATCTCGTATTTTATGTTTTATTTGTAAAACGCAGTTTTTACCAAGTATTAATGCCTTCGAGCAAAACATCAATACTTAGTCTCATAGTACACAAAAGTAGTACGATAGACCATCTTCAACAAACATTGCATACTTACATGTCAACAACACTTCTCCTTGTTAATATGGGCAAACTGACACTCAATACCAAAAAGGCCCAAATGGATAAAACAAATAAGCTATTTCATTGGTAAGATTTGTTTTACAACTAGGTCTACAGCACTCGTAAAATGAGTGGAGAAGAAAAACAAAGAAAGGAAACACAGAGACAACACTAACAGACACAGAGCATGGATATATCCACAAAAAGCTTCCTTCTGCTCATCATCACTCTCTTCCATCCTTGCTCTTTCTTCCATTCATCCTTCCACATTCGTTATGCACAGAGGTCGCACAAAACACCCAATTTAACTTGTATTTGTCAACCAACACATATAAAAAACTAGCTTTGTTTCATTTCTCTGACGGGGCAGCATCATTCAAGCCCATATTGTAATTCTCATACCTGTCATTTATAAACACCTATTACCCACATAACAATTCAGATCAAATAGCTCGATGCATTAAAGGAGGGTATATGGACTGAAACTTAAGTTAGATTGGCTTCAGAAAAAGTTGTACGTTTTAAATAATCTTCTGAAGAATTATCACTGAACATGCGCCTTAAATTTGATTGGCTCAGGAAAATGTTTATATCTTTAAAGAATCTTCGATAAATATCATGCAAATTGCCTTTACTGATCAGAATAGCCGGCGCTGCCACCCCCAAGTCTTCTACCAGCTGGCATTGCAGAAAGACAATCAATGATCTTGTATTGTTACCCATCTCTTGACAAATCGACAAAAATAGTTGAATGAGAATCAGCATCCAACTTGTATTCATATGGTCAAACTGCCTCGTGCATTATGTTTGTCCCCAAACCATCTGACCATATTGAAAATCTAATCTGACACTACAACAAAATCGAAATGCAAGATAGGTACATAAAAAAGCATATACACTAACCTTTAATACCAAACGGTATAAATGGACCTCAGTCTACTTTTCACAACTATCAGATCTACCATTTTACTTAAATTTTTTTTTTACTCAACCATATCAAAAAATGTCATCCCAAAAAACTTACACCATACTGGTTTGTTAAGAGCCAATCAAATACGTTTGTCCATCGATAAACTATTCTGCAACCTCTGGAAGCATCTCTTTCCACTTCCTAGCAACTCACGATCCCTCTATCCCGTTCCAATTCATTCTCATTGCTCAGCAAAACTTCTGGTAGAATTTTGATCTGATGCAGTAACCATAACCCACGGCTTTGTTCAGGCAGGTTTATATATATTCTCACGGAACACGTTTTGCATAGATCAGTTTATATCCAATCGAACAAGCAATCTGAAATGGAGGAATTAGAGAATCAGAAACCAGAAAATACAGCTTGAATCACTTTTTTCAAAAAAAAAAAACGACTAGAATGAATCAAAATCACTTGAATCTGTGTAAAGTAAAGCTAACTATATGGGAACTAATCCGGGTCTGCAGGCCTCAAGCAAAGATTTCAGTGATCTATTACACGCAAACGATCACCTGCATGCCACATTCGGTATCTCTCTGTCCTCCCCCTTTTTTTGAGAAAACACGAATTGCATGGCAGGTGATCTTGGAAAGAATCACTAATCTTCTTGACCTGCAGCCGATATCCCATTATTACTTAACTTTACACAGATTCAAGTAATTCTATTCATCTAGTCTTTTTATTTTTTTTGAAAAAAGTGATTCAAGCTGTATTTTCTGGTTTCTGATTCTCTAATTCCTCCATTTCAGATTGCTTGTTCGATTGGATATAACTGATCTATGCAAAACGTGTTCCGTGAGAATATATATAAACCTGCCTGAACAAAGCCGTGGGTTATGGTTACTGCATCAGATCAAAATTCTACCAGAAGTTTTGCTGAGGCAACCAATGAGAACCTGCAATTGGCAAACACGGATAGAAGGACTCGCTGAAGTTGCTAGGAAGCTGGAAAGAGAGCTTCCAGACCGTAGATTGCAGAAATGAGTTTACCAACTCGGACTCAAAACACGTATTGATTGGCCCTGCTTCAACAGCAAACCACAGTATGGCCTGTAAAATTTTTTGGGCATGACAATTTTGTTGATATGGTTGAAGTAAAAGAAAAAAATTCTAACCTAAAACTGCATCAAGACTCTGATACCAGTTGTGAAAACCGTAGACCTGCGCGTCCATTTTAGTACACGTTTTGGCTGAGTTAAAAGGTATGTAGTTACATCCCTGTTTTTATTAACATCTTGCATTTCCAATTTGTTGTGTGTCAGATTAAAATCTTTCACACATATGTCAGATGGTTCTGGGGACAAACCACTAAATTCAAGCACGAGGCATAGCTTTACAATATACCAAATCATACCAGAGTTGGATAGCCCATGATTCTCATTCCACAATATTTTGTACAAGCAATTTGTCCAAGACATCGCGGTACAAAACTACAAAAAGATCCCAAATTGATTGTTTATGCAATGCAAGCGCGTAGACGCCTGGTGCTGCTGCCGCCGCCGCCGCTACTTTCTGATCACTAAAGGCGCATTTGCAGTGCCATATTCTCTCAGAAGATTCATTCTAAAACGAATACAAACATTTCTTCTGAAGCCCAAAATCCACAAACTTCTAAAGGCGCATTTCCAGTGCCATATTCTCTCAGAAGATCCATTCTAAAACGAATACAAACATTTCTTCTGAAGCCCAAAATCCATAAACTTTTCAGTTTTCAGTTCCCATACCCCTCTTTAACTGCAATCGAAGCTATTTGACTCTGAAGACATTGTTACTTGGGTACATAAGGTCAGTTTATAAAATGACAGAGTACACTGAAGAAGTAACACATTTAAGGGCAATATGAATGATCTGCGTCAGAGAAATACTAAAAAACCAAAAGCTAGTTGTTTATATGTGTGTGGCCCCTGCAAAATAAACAAGTTAAATTCGTGCGTGTGTTTGTGCGACCCTGTGACATAAACGAAGGTAGGAAGGAATGAGAGAAAAGAAAAGAGGCACAGCCAGGGAAGAGGCAGTGCATGAGTAGAGCCAGAACAGGAAGCTTTTCTGTTGATAGCTCCATCCATGCTCTGCTCGTTCCCTGTCTATGTTTGTCTCTTGCTGTTCCCTTTTCTTTGTTTTCTCTTCCTCCCCCAAACTCACCTTTTACCGAGTGCCTGTCGCCACCTCAGCTTGTCAAAACAAAATCTCCCACCCAATGAAACTGCCTCTACTTTCTTTTACCATTTAGGGCGTCCTGTTTCTGGCTATTGCAGCTGTCAGTTTGCACCATATATAACCCACAACGGCAAGGAAGTGGTTGTCGTACATGTACAAGTACTAACAAATGTTTGTTGAACAAGATGGTTATGTACTACCCCCTCTTTTGTGTACTAACTCGAGAACTCAAAATGTACTATGCTTTTTTGCTCCAGTACAGGCATCTAATCAACTATGGTACAACAACCTCGTTTTAACAAAAAAATAAAAAATAAAAAATACGAAAAATTGTGATACCCGGAATTCCAGGAGAGCAATCTTTGAGACCTTATTAGATTAAGTTCTATAAGAATCAAGTCTCACATTGAGACCTTATTAGATTGAAATTGAGCTTTATAATGATCTAATAAGTTTTAAGAGTAACTTTGACTAATCATTTTAAAGTTAAAATAGATGTGAATAGTATTTTACTTGGATCGTTATAAATAATGAAAATAAAATTTAGATCCAATACAATACCTAGAGAAAAGTTGAATAGGTATTTAAAAATTTAACAATCCTTTTTCCTTTCACAGAAAAATATCACTACAATTTTCAGTCAATTGAAAATAACAAATTTGTAAAATCTTAGTGTTACAACAATTTTACAGCAACACAATTTATAACAAAAATAGCTATATCTCTAAAATTGATTAACTAAGATGCTATATATTTAATAACAATCAAGATGACTAAAGATATTTAACAAAATTACAAGAACAACACAAGCAATATCAGCAGGTAACCAAGACAAAGAAGACACAAAAATTTTAGTTACGAAGTGAAAATCTAATGAGGTAAACTTTCTCAAAAGATAAAAACACTTCGGGTGTAGGTTACACCAATCATCAACTAAGAACGTCCATACTTTATAAGATGGTGATCAAAGCAAAAACCCCGTCACTTTTCAGATCCCAAACTCTTTGAAAAGTCACCCAAGAATCCTTCTTGGGTTGGTGCCCAGCACACAAATCAACGACCAGCAACTCTGGTCTGTTCTGCAGTGCATACTGACGAACTCGTCAGCCCTTCAATCTTCTCAATATTCAACAACAACCTTTCTTGAAATCTTACAAGAAAACTTGAGTCTTCGTGATATGTTCTTCTTAAACACATAGGACTATTGATTCTTCTCCAGTCAATATCCTACAATAGCGATCTTCAGCCAGAGGGAAGAAATAGTTCTCTCCAACAATCAGATCAAAGAATAGAACGTGTTTGGCTTAGAGAGAGAAACTGAGTACAAATGGTCTAGAGAGCATTTTTGAGAGGTAAGCTATTTCAATATACGTAGTTAAATGGCTGAGGCTTAGGAATAGGTTTATAAAGTGATGCAAATCATAATACAACTTCAAAGGATCTAGTCTAAGTTCCAATTGGGCCGGTTACGAGAGCACGAGCAAGGAAGTTTAAAGATGCACTCAATGGATTGATTCAAGGGGCATGGACTCAAGCAAATTCGTGGAGCCCATTGAGCATGATACACGTGAGCCACAAAGAGTCATCAACATGATTCAAATTCTAGAAGAATCTGGTCAAGGCTAAGCTTAAATTAGCATGTTTTAAAATACTCTTTTTGGGTCTGACTGCACGGCCATTTACTTTCCTTTTGCTTGTTTTTTGACTTTTATGGGCGTGTAAGATCAGCCAATAAAAATGGTTGATTGTCTTTTTCTTTTAGGCAAGTC
Source organism: Morella rubra (assembly GCA_003952965.2). Taxonomy (NCBI): domain Eukaryota; kingdom Viridiplantae; phylum Streptophyta; class Magnoliopsida; order Fagales; family Myricaceae; genus Morella; species Morella rubra. Next base: position 104,883 of record RXIC02000140.1, on the reverse strand, counting down.
AGATTTTTTTCTTTACAGATTTTAGCTTTAATTAGGATAGCTATTTTAGGAATTTTCCTTGTAATGGCCAGCCTTTATATAGGCGCCTAAACCATGAAAGGGGCAGATCATTTTTTATTAAGCAAAAATTGGTGAGAATATTTTTCTCTTCGGTTCTTTGAAGAACTATTCGAACTTATCGGGATCTTCCCGTGGCGTTCACCAACGACTTATCAAACAGATTGCACCACTGTTTGTGGTGTCTTCCTTATACCAAGGTTCTTGTTTGTCGAAACAATGGGTCGAGGTCTATCATTCAATCCTGTTCGTAGAACGATCTTTGGGTTCCTCTTCGTTGTTGGATCTCATCCTTGGGCGAGATTCACATCATAAAGTGTTTAGATAGGGGTAGGAAGGTAAAATGGATAAAATTGGAGGTTTGGGTGAAGTTTTAAGACTTAAAACGAATTCTGTTAAAAAGTTCGTCAGACTAACCTCGGTTTGACCATTGGCTGATATAACACTTGAAATACTCTAGAACTTACTGCAAAACACTCCATACTTTCCAGATCTTTAAGACACCCTTTTAGTAGCCTCTTGCAAACTCTTTAAGCCTCTAAAACCTCCATAGACTAGCCAAGTTGCTTTATTCATTCTAAAATGAATATACATTTATTAAAATACTATTTTGCCCATGGGAATTATGCCAATTTATATGAACATTCTCAAATAGTATTAGAGTGGTCAAAGTAACCACTAATGTGGATTTAGTTGGCCTTGACGAAGACTTCAAGGATTTAAGAAGGAGATTGTGATACTCTGAATTTCACTTGGAGTCAGCAAAGAGAACGAATGAGATATGAGTTCTATAAGGGTCAAGACTCATATTAAGACCTTACTAGGTTGAATTAGACTTATAATGGTTCAAAGAGATTCAAGAGTAACCTTGACTAATCCTTTCGAAGTCAAAAGACATATATGTCAAAGCCAACAAAGTTATTATTTCAATTTGAGCCCCAAATCAAATTGCACTCACTAGCAAAATTTCCTTTAGTCTGAAAGTTGATATATATTGTAACTTTTTCTTGTACAATACTTGCTAGAAGTTTCTAGCTCCCATTCCACAAGTTGTGTTCCATACCATTTTCTTAATTGAAATAACGGTGTTATAGACATCTTTGATGCATGAATCTGTAGGGGACGACCTTCAGCTTTCTACAGGGTCTTACCTGTCTCCATTTTTCTATGCAGAAGTGCCAAAAGCTAAAAAGTTTTTGCATCCTATTATCTGGCATTAGAAGCAACAAGGGGTAGGTTATTGAACTGCACAACATCTTCAAATAGGACACGAAAATGAGGTGAGTTGCTGAGCATCTCCAAAATAGAAGTAAGGTCATCGAGAGGGGTGAGAGGCTTGGCCTTGTAGAGCTACTGGAACTGAAAAAGCAAGCATCCATGAGATAACATGGTAAATAAACCACAATATCTAATTTAAAAACGACCACAGTACACACATAGGTCACCTGGAATCCATTTGACTAGCAGAAAGTAAAGGTTGGATCAGGTGTCAACAAATCCTACCAAAACCTGAATCAAACCATAATTAGTACGCAGATGATCCATTCAACACATACTTAATCCTTCTTTATTCAAAGCTTAGATAATACTACCTCCTGTAGGGCATGTCAAAGCTTAGATACCACTACCTCTTGCAGGGCTTTTAATCATAAGAAGAAAACATTACAAGGAACCACATAAAACAAAAGAAACAGGGGAAGCTCAAAAGGGATAAAAAAAATCGGTTAACCAAGGAACTTCCTGGTTAAGCCTTACTAACTCAATAATGCATCCCTTTCAAAGAGAAGCATCCCATTGGTCTTGCAGGGCATGGTTGATACTTAATTGGATTCTCACTTGTCATGACATAGACATTTCTATCCTCTCATGGCAAAGTTTTCATTAGAAATGGAAAAAGCATACATAAATTGAAACTCCCACAGGGTTGAGTGCAAATACACAAATGTGCAAAGTGACAGCAGCAGAGTGCAATTGAAACTCGTCCTTCTAGGTTGTCTGGGAGGAAATACGTGTTAATCAAGGAGTTAGGATTGTAGTTCCAGATCTTTGCCATTAAAGCTCAGTTTGCACATGAATTCCTCCTTTCCGGTTGCATGTCAGGAAGTACTTGATAATTAATGAGTTAGGATTGTAGTTCACAGGAGACTTTTCGCAGGGCATGCTCTAGTGATGTCAGTAAATAAATTCAAAACTGTCCAAACCAACTACTTAGTAATAATACTTTAGAATAAATACACTATATGCCTTTGAAGTTCCCAAGATTAAGGCACTCAAGATGGGGAGTGAATTGAGTTTCTAAACTTTTTGCTTTTAACCCCCAAAATCGTGTTTGCAAATTAAAGTCTAATCTAGAATAATTATTAAGAAAATATTATAATAATATATAAAGTGTTGAATGTGAAGAATAGTGTTAGAAAAGCAAACACAACGATTTTTAGGTAATTCGGCAAACTCTGCCTACATCCTCCCCTTAAGCTTCTTTTCAATCCTTGAGATTTTCGCCATTATCTTCCTAATAGTGTACACGCTAGCTTCTTGGTGCTAGAGAACCTTATAAGTGCTTTCTCGGGCTCAACACTCCAATCCAAGTGGTTTTTCGGGGCACCACTCACAACTAACTAAAGCTTGAGATATACCCTCTCTAAGCTATTTCTTTAGTGAACAACCTCACTAAAGGAATCACCTCTTTTAGATATGAAGATAAGAATTTGACTCTCTCAAAGAGTGTATAATAAAATGAACAGCTCTATCTCTTTGCTTCACACAATAACAAAGATAAAAAAGTGTAATTTGTGTGAATGATATGAGAAAAATGTTTTGATATGAAAATCAAGGCTTTTGGATTCTCTTAAGGACAAAAAAAATGTTTAGACGTTCAAAGCTTGATAGAGATACCTTAAGAGATTCCTTATATAGGCCATAAAAGAAAACTATCCATTTTTAAAAGTTTAGACTCGTTTAAAACCATTTCTCGATATACCGGTCGACTGCTAGAAGTAGCCATTGCTCCATCAGTCATAAAATTGAATTTTTTGATTGCGGTTGTGAGTCCGAAAAATAACCCGGGGTGAATTGGGTTTTATCAAAAATTTATCCCATTTTTGATAAAAACTCATATATGAAAAATATCTCTTTGGTTTAGCAAATAAAATGGAGATCTGAATATGTTAAATGACAATCCCAAAGATAAACGGTAAATAGTAAAGTGATAATGACCAAGAAGCGATAAATGAAAGCAATAAGTACGAGAGTAGAGAGAGATAACACTGCTATTTTTAAGTGGTTCGACCAAGACTTGCCTAGTCCACCCCAAGGCTATTCCTTCCTTGGGCTTCTCTACTATAATCCAATAGTGACTACAACTTAGCTTCTGGGTCTAAGTAACCGGAAAATGAGTTTTTCCGAGCTCACTCTTCAACTTGTTACAAATCTCAAAGCTTATGAGATTTCTTCTATCTCATGGGTAGGCCCAAGTGTAACCTATACTCAAAGGTTTCTCAAATTAATTAGATGAATGAATAAATAATAGCTCTCAAAGCCAAATCAGCAAAAAAGCTCAATAAATGGCTAAGACATAGATCTGATAAGATGACAGCAATAGCAGACCAGATCTTCTTGGAAAATGTGCAGCCTTTTCTTTTGTTTTTTTTCTCTTTTGAAAGCTTGGTTGGTAAAGATGATGTAGGGAGACAAAAAGTGCACAAAAGTCTTCTTTTCTCTCTCCATAAGGTTCCTTTATAGGTCTTAGTCTTGAGGAGTCTAGAGGGCCTTTCTGGAATGTTGGAGAGGTGCCTAAGTGCCACATCGTCTTGATTCACATACTGAGTGTCGTTTTAAAAAATAGCAATTCCGCAATATGTGTCGACATATATGCCTATGTGTAGACACTTCAAAGAGTCTGAAACTTGCTCGCAGGCGCCTGTGGCATGTGTCAACACTTCCTTCACCATGTGTCGACACTATCTTTACATGTGTCGACACTTTGCTTTTATGTGTCGACACTATCGAAATGATAGTCTGGCTTCTGTGATATGTGCCGGCACCATGTCAACCATGTGTTGACACCGTCTTCCCATGTGTCGACACTTTGCTTCTTATGTGTCGACACCTTCTTGGCAGTTGGAGTTTTTTAGTGCTTTTTGATATCCAATTTTTTCAATTCAACACGAAAACTCCTACAATGAAAAATATCATAGTTTAGGTGCAAGCCATGTGTTTAAATCAAATGTAGGGCATAATAAATTAACGATAATGATTAAATACAATTGAGTACTTTAATTGAATAGTGGATTGACAACCACATATCCTAAAAATGCTCCAAAGCGTTTTGTCATTTGTTATCATCAAAATCAAGTTAGATAGCTCAAGATCAACCTTGGGCTAACAATCTCCCCTTTTTTATGATGAAAAATTCATTTTTAAAGATCTTTGCAATGAAAGCAAAAAGCTCCCCCTGAGAACAACGGAGGTTTTTCAAAATAGTTTGTTGCAAAGGGCTTTGGATTTTTAGAAAATTTTGCAAGAGTCTCCTTTGTATTTTGAGGTTTTTAAAATTTATAAACCTGATAGAAACACTTCTATATCATCCTTCAAACTTTTCAAACTCCATAATATGATTTCAGATCACAAACACTTCAATATTTTTGAATTAAAAGGAGTTTAGAGTTTTAGGAATACTACCTTGTAGTCAATGACGAACTTTGCAAATGAGAGAAAATAAGATACCATATTCAAATCAGAGTTAAGTAAGGATAGAAAGAATTGACACAAATTCATCCAAAATAAGCAATCATATATCCATCAGAGTCAAACAATTACAAATATATATGCAAATGCAATGAAATGGAATGTATCTAATGTATCTCAAAGTCTAAGAATACGACAAAAGTACATATACTTCTCCCCCTTTGGCATCATCAAAAAGAGAGGGAGGAAAGGTAAGGTAAAGGTAAGGTAATGGCTAAGCTATACAGGGCAATGACCAGGGTCAATCCGATACTTGCGAAGAAAGGTAGTGTAAGAGTGGCTGAACCATTTGACCCAACTTTCAACTTCAGGTCGAAGATCTGTATCCTTGTTGATGAAAATATCAAAGGTTTGAGTCACATTTGAAGCTGTCCGCGAAACCAAATCCGTCATATGATTCCAAGTCGTAGTCAGCTCTGTCATCTTAGTGATGAAGGACTGTCTCCAATCATACAAGATCGTTTTGTACATAGTAATCAGATTGTTGTAATGTTGTTGAGTAGAGTAAGCCTGAGTAATGATCTCCATGTTAGTGGTGTGAGACGCTAGAATAGACTTGATCTCATCAAATCCTGCCCATATGTCACAATGCATCATCACTGTTCCTTGAGATCCGAAACTGAGGCTTCCAGAAGGGCAAGCCGAGTAGCATGAGATCCAAAAGCTGCTGATCTGCCAACAGCTGGAGTAGTATGGAGAGGCGGTACTGGAATCTCATCATCTGCTCTGTCCTCAGTCACTGGTTCCACTTCTTCTGGATCCTCTTCTTCAGCTTCTTCTTCCTCAGCTGCTTCCTCTTGAATTTCTTGAGAAGGCGTTGCCACTGCCTTCTTCACCCATTCATCATCCTCATTCTGAAAATCCCATAAGACGCAGAGTCTTCTAATTGTATTCCTGGAGACCTTTTGGTTTCTCTCTTTCTTCACCATTTGTCTCAACATCACGCAGATCAAAACCTGAGTAAGCAACATACCATAAGGCAGCCCCTGCCTTTTCTTCTCATATGCTGCCTTCATGTGGTTCAAAAGGAGGTGGCCAAGATTCATTTGGGCCTCGTAATCAGGCAGTACATCACAAATAATCCAGGAAAGTAACATATTCAAATTTTCCGTCCTAGGAAGAATAATGTTACAAACCATGTGATGTAACAATCTCCTATGCACATTAAGGTCACTGGCTATGGCTTCTCAATCTCATCAATTAGGGTTATCCAAAACTACCCTAAGAATCTCTATGGGCTCTACATACCAGCCCAAGTATATGATTCAAAAAATTTCACCCCTGAATTGGGGGAAAGGGCCACAGCATTAAGCCCATTCACAGACAAATCCAACTCTTTTCCCTTCACAAAATCCGATGCAATCTCAGATATATCAAAATGAAAATTGGCATATGATTGCTTCACCAACTAAGGAAATGATCACATCTCAAACTAATAAAAGTTGGACCATCCCTAAGCATCAAATAACTCTTGAAAATCAAACCCATTCTCCATAAACCAAGACAACAAAACCCATTCCAGAGATTACCTTTTTATGACGAAAATCATTCTGAAATCTATGTTGATGGAGTCTGGAGCGAAATGGATTTACCTCTGAAGGACCCGAAGCATCCTCGTCTCTTCTCTGTCTCTGCCTCGGCCTTGAGATTCCCATGGTCAAATACTCTCTTCCTTCCCCCACTAGACATCTTAGAAAGCACGGTTTAGGTTTTATCTGGAGGAGAGGGAGAGGATATGAGAATTTGTGGTAGAGAAGTGTTTGGGTGCGATTTAGGGCACGGAGAGGAAAAAGGGATGTTCGGCGGTAAGGAAGAGGCACAGCCGAGAGGTTTAGGGCACGAAAAAGTTTGAGAATGAGGAGAAATGAAATTAGGGCTTTTAGAGGTTAAGTATATGAGGTGTTGACTCATTAAACGTAAGAGAAGTTAATGAATGCAAATGAATCGACGTTTTAAAAACTGCCCATTCGAAACATGTGTCGACACATATGGAACATGTGTCGACACATTACACATGCAAGGACTTATGTGTGACACATATGAAAACATGTGTCGGCACTTACTCAACAGCCTTCTCCAGGAACACACAGTGTGTCGACACATGGTTGAATAGTGTCGACACATACAGATTCCAGAGAAAACAGTCAAGCAAGTCCAGAAGTGTCGACACTTGTGATTTCAAGTGCTGACACATGACATGTAAATGTGTAAAATGACATGTTTTCAAATAGAAAATGTATGATGCAATCCAATTAATCATGAAAACATATAATCACCTCAATTTCATCCAACAATACATGAATGATGTAATAAGCAATTCATATCAAACAATCATTCGGGGGGGGGGGAAACGCATACCGATCTCTTGACGAATGAAGCAGAAACGATCTCATTAAGAGGTTTCGTGAATATATCAGCAAGTTGAAGATCTGTGCTTACAAACTCAAGAATGATGTCACCTTTTTAAGCATGATCACGTAGAAAATGATGTTTGATCTCAATATGTTTAGTCCTAGAGTGCTGAATGAGATTTTTAGAAAGATTTATGGCACTCGTGTTGTCACACTTAATCGGGATGAGTGAAAAATGAAGATTAAAATCTTCCAGTTGTTGTTTCATCCACAATATTTGTGTGCAACAGTTACCAACAACAATATACTCGGCCTCTGTGGTTGATAAAGCCACAGAATTTTATTTCTTACAAAACCAAGACACTAGAGATGGGCCAAGAAACTGACACGCACCACTAGTGTTTTTCTATCAATTTTACAACCAGCATAATCAGCATCCGAGTATCCTTGTAAATTAAATTCAACACTCTTTGGATAAAACAAACCAAGATCTTTGTGCCAACAAGGTAACAAAATATTAACCGCAAGGAGGTGAGGATGCCAACAAGGAAAGGAGGTGAGACTCCAAGACTGAAATCTTGCACACATGCACACACTAAACATGATATCAGGTCTACTCGCAGTAAGGTAAAGTAAAGAGCCAATCATACCTCGATACCTTGTTTGGTCAACGTCTTTACCTTTTTCATCTTTTCCATTTTGGTTGATGGACTCATTGGTGTACCATCGGTTTTGAGTTGTCCATCCCAAATCTTTTGAGAAGGTTTCTTGTGTACTTAGCTTGGTTAATGAAGATGCCATCATGATTTTGCTTAATCTGAAGTTCGAGAAAGTAATTCAACTCCCATAAGGCTCATCTCGAATTCACCTTTCATGACATTGGAAAATTCTTCACAAGAACTCATTAGTAGAACCAAATATGATATCATCAACATAAATTTGAACGATAAGCAAATCATTTCCTTTTCCTTAGTAAAGAGAGTGGTATCGATAATACCTCGTGAAAATCCATTTTCAATAAGGAAAGAACTTAATCGTTCATACCATGCCGAGGTGCTTGCTTCAAGCCATATAAAGCTTTTGAGCTTGAACACATGGTGTGGTAGCTTTTCATCTTCAAATCCAGGAGGTTGTTCTACATACACTTCCTTAGAAAGATACCATTAAGAAATGCATATTTCACATCCATTTGAAATAATTTGAAATCTTTAAACATGCAAAGGCAAGCAACATAGAATAGATTCTAAACGAGCAACGTGCAAAGGTTCATCAAAATCGATTCCCTCTTCTTGATTATAACCTTGGGCTACCAACCTTGCCTTGTTCCTTACCACAACCCCAGATTCATCCATTTTGTTTTGAAAAATCCATTTAGTACAATAACTGGATGATCTTTGGGTCTAGGAACTAGATGTCATACCTATTTTTCTCAAACTGTTTTAATTCATCCTCCATGGCATGGATCCAACTTTCATCATCTTTTGCCTCAGAAATATTCTTTGGCTCAATTTGAGAAAGTAAGGCAAAATTATTAGCTTGATTATAAGAAGATGAGTTCTTACACCTTTCTCAACATTACCAATGACTTGATCAATAGGATGATTTCTGACAAACTTCCAAGCCTTTGGTAGATCGTTGTTGCTTTGAGGCTTCTTCAAGATCATGTTCATCTTGTCTTTTGAGACTTCTTTCACTTCACTTGTGTTTCTCTTTTTCAAGATCTACAACATCTCATCATCTCTTTTCAAGAAGTGTTAGATTCATCAAATACCACATGAATGATTCTTCAACAACTAAAGTTCTTTATTAAACACGCGATAAGCTTTACTAGAAGTTGAATAACCAAGAAATATACCTTCATCAGCTTTCGCATCAAACTTACCCAAATTGTCTTTGTTGTTGTTGAGAATAAAACACTTGCAACCAAAACATGAAAATAACCAATGTTGGGTTTTCTATTTTTCCATAGCTCATATGGAGTTTTCTTAAGAATTGGCCTTATCATACACGGTTCATAACATAGCACTAGTGTTAATAGCTTTTCCCAAAAATAGGCAAGTTATTTTCACAAAGCAGGTCCTTTATTTCTTCAAGAGTCCTATTCTTCCTCTCAACAACCCCATTTTGTTGAGGAGTTCTAGGAGCCAAGAAGTTATGGTTTATACCAAAATCACCACAAAACTTTTCAAAGGAGGAATTTTCAAATTCTTTTCCATGGTCACTCCTTATGCTAGAAATAGCAAAACCTTTTTCATTTTGAATTCTCTTGCAAGTTTTTCAAAATGCATGAAAAGCCTCATCCTTATGAGCTAGGAAAAGAACCCATGTAAATCTACTGTAATCATCAACAACAACAAAGCCATATCGTTTGCCACCCAAACTTGACGTTCGGGTTGGACCAAATAAGTCCATGTGTAGAAGTTGAAGTGGTCTAGAAGTGGACACAATATTTTTGGGTTTAAAAGATGTTTGGTTTGTTTGCCTTTTGACAAGCTGCACAAATTTTATTTTTTCAAAACAAGGTTAGGCAAACCGAAACAAGATTCTTTTTGGCTAGTTTTGAAATAAGGTCCATGCTTGCATGAGCAAGTCTTCTATGCCACAACCAACTATCCTTTGTCACTTAGAGATAAAAGACATTTTACATTTTCAGAAGAAATATTCTCTAAGTGAACAACATACACATTTTCTTGTCTATGTCCAACAAACAAGACTTTCTTGTTTCAATGTTTTCAATAATGCATATTGATGATTCAAATATGACTGGTTTCCCTTATCACATAACTTGACTGATACTCAACAGATTATGCTTCAAACAATCAACAAATAAACATGTTCAATAGTAGGATTATGAGTCATACCAACATTTCCAAACCAATAATCCTTCCTTTACCATATCACCAAAAGTAATTGATCCTTTTCTTTTGGGCTAAGAGATTTGAACCAACTCTTATCCCTGTCATGTGCTTGGAGCATCCACTATCAAGAACCCAATGTTCCTTGACTTCGATTGACTTCAAGCACTCCTACAAAAAAGAATCATTCTTGATTTTTGGTACCCAAATCATTTTGGGTCCTTTGGTGTTAGAAACTTTTTCCTTGTCCTTTGGAATCCAAACAAATTTGATACCACTAGAAGATTTCTTTCTAGTTGGACAAGTATGTGAGATATGTCCAGATTTAATATGAAGTAGATGATTTTGTGATCATATAAGAATAAGATTTTTGATCATTGAAAGGAATCATATCCAATGCCACTTTTGTTGAAGCAACACCTTTGAGAACCAAGAAGAATATCAAGGTTCTTCTTCCCTTGAGTAAATCTTGCAAGATCATTTGTAAGAGTTTCAACTTTCTTTCAAAATTTCACTTTCAACAATCAAAAGACTTGTTTTGTTTTGCAAAGGTTTTCATTTTCTTCCTTGATTCTTGCAAGATCATCTCTAAGAGTAACACTTGACTTTTCAAAGTATCGTTCTCTTTTGCAATATTTTCAAAATTCTTTTTAAGAGAACTATATTTTGAAACAATTATTTTAGTTCTATATATTGTTCATCAAAAGCATCTTGCAATTCATCAAATGAAAAACATTGAGTAAGTGAAGATTGTACCTCATCCTCTCTATCTTTGCCATCAAACAAAGGTTTGCAACTTCTTCTTCTTCACTTTCGCTTTCACTCTCGTCTGATTCTCCCCATGCGGCTAAGAATGCTTTCTTCTTATCCTTGAAGTCTCTTGACTTCTTGTGTGGTTCAGCATTGGGGCATTCAGATTTAATATGACTAGGCTTTTTACATCCAAAGCAAATGGTCTCATTCTTTTTACTGTTATCACCCTTGAAGTTGTTTTTCCTTGGGTACCTCTTGTCACCTTGCTTCTTTTTAAAGAACTTCTTAAATTTCTTTGTAAACAAGGTCATCTCATCGTCATCAAAAGATTCTTCACTACTAGAGTGAGAGGCTTTCAAAGCAATTCCTCTTTTGCCTTTTCCATCAATCTCGTCTACCTTCACTTGGTTTGTCTCGTGGGTCATGAAAGATCCCATAAGTTCATCAAGAGATAACCTTGTTAAATCTTGGCTTCCTGAATAGCTGTAACTTTAGGTTCCCAAGCCTTAGGAAGACACCTGAGAATTTTTCTCACAATTTCCATTAGTATACACTTTACCAAGAGATTCCAGTTTATTGATAATATCAGTAAAGCAAGTAAACATGGTAGAAATAGATTCATCAAATCTTATTTTAAATAGTTCATAGCTATGCACAAGCATATTAATCTTGTTCTCCTTGACCTGATTAGTACCTTCATGAGTAACTAATAATTTTTCCCATATTTCCTTAGTAGATTCACAACCATAAACACAGTTAAATTCATTAGCATCAAGAGCACAATATAAAACATTCATAGCTTTAGCATTTAAAGACAAAGCTTGTGATTAGCTTCATTCCAGTCTACTTCAAGTTTATGCAAGCCGGCTTCATCTTTAGGAAGTCTAGGGCCGTTCATGATAATTTTTCAGAGAACATAGTCCACGGCTTGAATGTAGATTTTCATCCTTGCTTTCCAATAGTTGTAGCACGTTCCATTGAACAAAGGAGGCCGGTTAGTGGATTGACCTTCAAAAAACGAAGAGCTAACAAGAGTAGTCATTAGTAAAGACAATAAACCTCAGCTCTGATACCAATTGTGAGTCCGAAAATCAACCCAAGAGGGGGGATGAATTGAGTTTATCAAAAATTTATTCCTTTTTTTATAAAAATTCAGATCTGAAAAATATCTCTTTGGTTTAGCAAATAAAACTCAGATTTGAATATGTTTAATGACAACCCCAAATATAAATGGTAAATAGTAAAGTGATAATGACCAAGAAGCAATAAATGAAAGCAATAAGTACAAGAGTAAGGAAGAGAGATAGCACCGCTATTTTTCGGTGGTTCGACCAAGACTTGCCTACGTCCACCCCCAAGGCTATTGCCTTCCTTGGGCTTCTCCACTATAATTCAATAGTGTTTACGACTTAGCTTCCAGATGCTAAGTAACCGTTATAAGAGTTTTTCTGAGCTCACTCTTCAACTCGTCACAAATCTCAAAGCCTATGAGATTTCTTCTATCCTCACGGGTAGGCCCAAGTGTATCCCACACTCAAAGGTTTCCCAAAGTTTAATAAAATGAATGAATAAACAGTAGCTCTCAAAGCCAAATCAGCAAAACAAAGCTCAATAAATGGCTACAAGACAAGATCTGATGATGATGACAGTAATAGCAGACCAGATCTTCTTGAAAAATGTGCAGCCTTTGTCTTTTGCGTTTTTCTATCTTTTTGAAAGCTTGGTCGGCAAAGATGATGTAGGGAGAAAAAAAGTGTGCAAAAGTCTTCTTTTCTCTCTCTATAAGGTTCCCTTTATAGGTCTTTAATCTTAAGGAGTCTAGAGGGCCTTTTTGGAATGTTGGAGAGGTGCCCTAAGTGCCAGATCGTCTTGATTCTCGTGCTGAGTGTCTTTTTTAAAAAACAGCATTCCCGTAATATGTGTTGACACATATACGCCTATGTGTCGACACCTTTATCGAGTCTGGAACTTGCTCGCAGGTGTCTGTGGCATGTGTCAACACTTCCTTCACTATGTGTCGACACCATCTTCACATTTGTCGACACTTTGCTTCCCATGTGTCGACACCATCGCAATGGCAGTCTAGCTTCTATGCTATGTGTCGGCACCATGTCAACCATGTGTCGACACCATCTTCTCATGTGTCGACACCTTCTTGACAGTTAGAGATTTTCAGTGCTTTTTGATATCCAATCTTTTTCAATTCAACACGAAAACTCCTACAATGAAAAATATCATAGTTTAGGTACAAGCCATGGTATTAAAATCAAATGTAGTGCATAATGAATTAACGAATATAATTAAATACAATTTAGTACTCTTAATCAAATAGTGGATTAACAGCCACATATCTTAAAAATGCTTCAAAGCGTTTTGTCATTTGTTATCATCAAAATTGAGTTAGATAGCTCTCGGATTGGCCTCAAGTTTTGGCTCTCTTGTCATTTTTTAATGCTCTACACAGCCATGTATTCAAATTACTCGTTTGGACATTTTTACCCCATCATTTACCTAGAGACGCTAAAATTGTCCTTAGAGAATTCCAAGGGCATCTATTACCTTTCCTTACATCATTTTTAGCTGAAATTTTTAGGCTAAAATCTTATATACTTAAAATACCTATCTAGAAAATTTCACATGAAAATTCCAAGTATTTCTTGGGGTCATTTTGGACGGTAATCAATTTTCATGTTTAAGCATAACTACACTTAGTTGCATGTTGTGTTTCTTGTTTTTAATCACCCTAAACCTATAAACTAACATCTTTGCACACGTTTTCAAGATCTCAGAGCACATATTAGACAATCATAGAACGTAATAATAAAGAGATGGGAACAAAAATACACTATTCCATTAATCCATGCATAAACACCCTTTGTATGTTGTTTTTGCATCTCATAAGAACCAAACCTTGACCTTTGAGCTCATCAGCTCCTATTCAAGACCCTGACTTGCCTATTTTCCATTTCATAACTATCTTTTCCATTTAGCCATCATCAAGGCTTTCAAAAATGCATAAACTTGAGCAAGATATATATAAAATGCACCATATGATATAATAATGCACATACAAGCATGTTTAACCATTCTAAGGGCCAACCCGTGGCCTTCCCTTCCTTCAAATACAAAAAATGGCCACTGATGTGGCCTTCAAACACAACAAAATCCATCTTAAGCATGAACTACAACTATATAGCACAATATCTTTACAAATATCAAAAGAAAAGCTAATATTTCAACATGCAAACTTTCATAGCACATTATCTCATGTCAAAAACTAAACCTAACAACTTTCTTCTTGCATCCAACGTATATAGCCTAAGATCTAACATAACAGCAACAAAAATGCACAAGCAACATGTTTTTTCCCAACTCAAACTAAACTAACTACCCCTTACCTCAAATTTTGCCTTTTCTCCTTCTTTCTTCTTCCTTCCTCTTCCTCTTCTCCTTGCCGAGCTCCCTCTCCTTCTATATTTTTCTTCTCTTTTCTTTCTCTGTCTTTCTCCTTCTCTCTCTTTCTCTCTTCTCTTCCCCTTTCTCTCTCTAGAACTCACGGGAATGAGCTCTTTGCCATGAGTCCCTTCTTAGATAGGGCTCTCCAAATTCGTCTCATTCAAGTACCATCATTGCCTAATTTCCTAGGGGTAAGCTAATTTTATTAGATTTGTAATCATTAACACTAAGTTAACAAGTTAAAAAATTTTTTTGATTGGGTAGTGATTGCATGGGAAGAGTGTTGGTGCAACTTGTCAAGATGAGAAGATTTTTTCTCCCAAGAGACATAATGACCAAGGTTTGGCCGGCCATGTGGTTGTGGGTTGGGCTTGGGTTGCTATGTGGGCCTCCAAGGCCTTCTATGGTTTGGCCGAAGTAGTTTCCTAGGTCCAAATCCAAGCCCAAAGCCCTTTAGGTCCAATCTAGTTTAACAAGGTAATTAAATTAATGACTTTGTAGACTAATTTAATCAAGCAAAGGAACAATTTAAAATTGACCTAGGTCAAAAAGTATCACAATAATAAAATAATGGAAATCATAGAATCATTGAGGTGAAAAATCAAAAATTAAACATAAGGAAATTGCATTTTAGTTTTTGGGTATAAGGGAGAAAAATAATCAAGTCAAATTCTATCATTTTTCTATAGGAAATGCAATTAGTTAAATATTTTAGGAGATATTATTATTTAATTGAAGATAAAAAAAAATCAAAGAAAATAATCACACGCTTATATAGCAAGCAAAATAATTAATATTGTGAGTAATAACTAATGTACTCAAAGCATGAATTTATGTCAAAGGAAAATAAAAAATGAAATGAACAAAAATGGCTATCAAAAATATCATAAGTAAATACCTACATTAATAGCTTAAAAAGGGGTTCAAATCGGAGGGGTGTTACAAAACCGAACCGATCTTTCGGTTTTAATAAATCTTGGGCCAACAATCGAGTCAGCCTAGCTTGCAACCGACCACACCGATGGGCTTTGGTCCGCTTGGGTCGGCCATTTTGGTTTTCGGCCCAGTTTTGTTTAGCCCTACATGGGATGCTGCAGATTTTTCTCTTTACGAAGAGCAAGCCTCAAGGTCGAGTCTTTTCCAACCGGGGAGCTTGACACAAGAGTGTTCAGTACTTGGTCTAGAAATTCAAATTAAATTTAAGAATGATTTTCGAAGAGTTAGACCACGAGCAATGAGTTATTGGAAAGCTAGCTTTATGAGTTTAGTTTACAATGCATCAAATAGCATGCGTTTTGAAGTTTTTCCTGAGGAATTAGTGGTAAAATTACTTCAAATAGGTCTGTCAACAGCAAGTTACGAGGTGCTGCAAATTTTGGACAAATCTCTATCTATAGTCGTCTCTTTTGACTTTCCAACATGTATTTGCATTTCTTTAAGAGTATTTTATGTTTACTAGTTTAATTTAATATTTTGAGAGCTGTAATTTTCAATTCGCTATGCTTAGGGATTATTCTAAGCTCCGTTATTTATACCCCATGTTTAGCAATGAGAACTTAGATTATTGAGCATTTTTATGAATAGAGCTTTAGAGGGATTTCTTCTTAATTAATAACAAAAGAAAAGCATAATGGATAAAATACACAAATGGTCCTCATAAGTGGAACTTCCAATCAGGTTCAAATTCTAGAACCCTAATCTTTCTTTTTGGAGTGCATTCCACCCTTCACCACATTGCCTTTAATTGAGGTTGACATTTTTCAGAATAACTAGAACTAGAGCGCCATTGACTTCCATTCTTTTCTCAATAGCCTGTAGTTAACGCAAAATAAAACCTTAATTGGCAATACATAGCATACAGCAAAACTTCACAATCGTACGGAACTTCTCTGTTTTCCCTGAAAAGTCTAATAATTACCTCATTTTGAATATGAAATGCAGACGGGCTATTTACAGCCCGTATATACTCTTGAATTTGTATGTATCAGCACATCCCTCACTGTGTGTCAGGAAGAAAATCCTAATGACATTGTAATTCACCAGGCTCTTTACAGCCCCATACGAGGGTGATGTAGACAGGAACTTTTGAGGCTTTGATGAAGTACAGCGTCCCCATATGCTATCTTAGCTACTAGGGAACCAAATTGCTCATTTTGACCCTTCTGAAACAGGCACAGGCTGAATCTCGGTCTCCTGCGGCGTTGAGGCCTTGCGAAAGGCAGTCCCCAGCTGAATTCCCACCGTCGAACCTTCATGTGAACTTCCTTGGCCAGAATCATTGATAGCTCCTTTTAACCCCTTCTTTTTCTTCGCCTTCTCAGCCCAACCAACAAGGCTCACTTGCACATGCTCATCAAATATTGCCTTCTTGAAAGAAGTTCCCATCTGCATTTCAATGCAGAAAATCAGACAAGATGACCATTTCAACAGGAGAAAAAACAAAAATAGCAAAAGATAAATTCTAGTTTTGACAGCAACTCAGAGCACCTGTGTGACTATGGCATATAGTGGTAGGGTGCTGTAACTACAGAGTACCTGTATGAAGACCCTGAATTACAAAATAGAAGAAAAAGATACCTTAGCATTATGAAACCATTAACCATCTTAAGACATTTACGAATCTCCTGAAGATCAAAAAGTAAATGTGACCACAACTTTTACCCAATAATGAGCCTCGGGATAATGTAAATGACTTGTCCCATAATGCAAGAGTCAAAGCCGTACTGAAACTATACATATCAAGAAACAGGTTAAATAAGTTCCATCTACGATAAAACCCTCTCAATATTATAGAAGAATATGGTACATAGTGCTGGAAATATTTCTTACCCAGATCCAGAAAAAGAAGGCTATCTCAAATGAATTTTGGAAAAGGATAAAATGGATTAGAAAGAGGACAAATTGGGGCCGACCAAACCAAAAGTGCTCATCTGATGGTTGAACTACCAATTCACCTTCTATGGCTACATGTTTCTCAGCAACCTCATGAGCCAGCTGGGAAATTACATGCTCCAGCTTAGTACCCACAGCAAGTAGAAGCTGAAATATAAATGAATTAGCGACATAGTAGTGGACAAAAAGAAAAGACCGGAAGAAATCAAAATCCCATGTCATTCTAGACAGCATCAAGTAAGAGTGGATTTGATGTTACATTTCTATTGAAGCCACTTAAAATTCAACGGCAACTAACTAAGAGGTAAAAGAACATAACGAACAAAGCATGAATTACGAGTAGGAGGAAGAGAGCATCAAACAAAGAAACAGAAACAAAAAAACAAATGATGTAATAGTAGCCAAGTGATGCCACTGTTTGCCCGACTCATTAGCAATGGAATGTGGGCAACAAGGTTAAACTAATCAAGTAAACAGTGTGCTAGACATAGAAGGACCTCTACAATCTATAATAGAAATTCCTAATAAAAGCATCATCAAATTGAAGGAAAGACAAACCGCAAGCAATAAACCCTTGATATGTAGACTATCACGTCTGTCATGGGTCAAGTTTTCAAACCAGATTGTTTGCAACCCTGTGTGGTACTAAGTGTCCCAACACTTGGTCAACTTAGTCACTCACACTTGGACATACTTAAGTGTTCCAACACATAGTCTGGTTAATCACCCACACTTGGACACCCACAAGTATGGAAAATATCCCAACCTTTATCTTCATAAATTAATATAAAAAGGGATGACTGCGGATATGTAAGCACAATGGCACGTGATCACAGTCAGCCACCAAGGCCTGCAATGAACTCTCACAGCTCACTGTCAGATGAGTACAACTACAAAATACACTGGTTTCGCACTTGACCTCTCTCTTGCTTCCCTCCATATGGGTCTCAGCAAGTATTTATAGTCATTTCTGCTCAGCTATCTTGCCACTTGTCAAGATCACCAAGCATCTCGAGCATATGCACTAACTTGATGCATGGCATGCTGCCAGTACACCCAAGCAGTCCACATGACCCATTACTGAGGCTCAGCCATGTGGGTCGCGCACATAGCACACACAACAGCCTTGAAAGGGTTGCATGCCCATACCAGTGCGTGCCATCCTCAGTCAATGCCTGCAACTGCCCCTGAAGATTCACAAGCAATATGCTTATCTTGATCAAAGGGCTGCATGGCATGGCAATAACCCACCATCCTCGATCAAGGGTCGCAACAACCCACCATCCTCTATCAAGGGCCACATAGCAGGCCTAGCACCAAGCAAGGAACGCCGTGGGCGAAAAACTCACCAGCCCACAATTGACGCGCATGCACGTCTCCCACAAATGTCCCTCCTGTCCCGCTAAGAGGCACAGTTCACCTTGTTACATCTGTATAGTGTAACATCTGCGTACACCACACAACTTCAGCTCATGGGCTGTAGGTTTGCGCACTGTAACACTCCCATTTCAGCACTGTGCCACTCACCCATGTGCGCAGCAACACCCATTGCATGCACCCCTTGTTTAGGAAAAATACCCTTGTGCTTTGGACCTTCGAGATTTTAAAAGCCCCCTTTTAAGATCATCCCATGCATGCACAGGAAATCTGGAATAATTTCCAAGCCACCTCGTGCAAGCACTGTAATCCCCACCCCTTCACTGGGGGTCCATATATCTCACCCCACTAGGGGCGGTCACACAGAGGGGAGGTTCACAACCCATCAATCAAATGATGAAGGTCCTTGAACCCACCCTGAATGAGATGGCTCACAGGAGGTGGGCTTGTGCAAAAAGGGCCACGCTTCCACACCACATGACCCACCCCGAGTGGGGCGAGCCATGTGGAACATGGACCTGCAACAGCTAAGGATCACCCTCTGCGCCCTACCCTGCATGAAGGGCGACATGGATAGACGCCATCCCAAAGGTCCTTGATTTCAAAAGTAACAATACCAGGTGTCTCAATGTGGTAGATGTGAAAATTGGTGTCCTAAAAAACCAACGGCCAAGAGACATAAAGCACAATGAGTACATTATTTTCCTCATTTTTTGACATGATTGTATTAAAACAGTGTTTTTATGCTCAATTAGTTGGAGATCGGGGGATTTTGCAAGAATGAAAGTATTGTACAACAAAGGGGAAGCAGAACTGGAACACTCTGCATGCTTGGATTATTTCATTTATAAATACTCATACGCACCCCTCACCAAACATATGCCTATTCAATTTCACTCAATTAAATACTGAGGTTGTGCAGATTCATAGTACGAGGAGTTCACAACGCAAGATGGCAAGAAGATTATAAACCATCAGAGATGCAGGATATACAAACTAGAGAAAGATATAGTATCCAGGCTACTCACAATGAACGGAATGAATGCTATCCAGAAATATGTATGCCAGCCTGCATAGGTGGAGTGAAAAAGCATTCTTGGTTAGAAGTAATGGCTCTCGTATAGCAGACCAAAACCAAGATGGCAACCCCATGGCATAAAGGCAGAAGAAAGGGTACATACCATCAACAACAATAATTAGTATATTTTTTTTCCTCAACACCATATGCATATCTAATTTTTTACTAAGACAAGCTAATTACAGAAAAGTTATGAGACCTTATCTAAAAGATGAAGAAATTGTGTCTTCCATTGACTAATTACTGGAGTATCATACTTATTCATTATTAAGTATGATGAAAAAGCAGCAGCTCAGAGACATTATTCAGACACCAGAGAATGACAATGAAGATGACAACTTGGCAATGATGGTGTAAAGTTCATGGCGGCAATTTGATCATTTGGCATGCTTATCAATGACCTCACTAAGTAGGAAAAATAATGTTACAATGTAGGCACAAGCACAATAGGAGGACAAAAGGTAGCAAGAATTGACTGGAGTTGAAGTGCACACTTAACAAGAAAATTATCCAAGGTACAGGAACAGGCAAACCAAGATCTATATGGCTAAAACATAGAGTCAAAACGAGTCTTAATTGAGCTCCTTCAGTTGAATGTGATATCTACATAATTAACTAGGAATTCCTTGAGTTGCCAAACACCTACGACCTCTTTGAGTAACAACCTAGATTACTCCACCGAAAAATTCTGCTAATCAAGATAATTAATGAAAGAAGCACAAAATATGATAACATCATTGCTCATCGAGATGTTGAGTATGCAGGTCATATAAATGCAGTAGCTTACCATTAACATTAAGCAACAGGAAGATGACGACAAATATCCAAAGATACCAACTGAAACAAAGAAAATTAAGTGGTGAGTTAAGAACCATCTACAAGGAATTGGGAAAGACACAAAATAATGAAAACTTGCACAAGGATCCCTCAGATTTCCTAGGGTACCTCTGCAGCACAATTCTTAAAAATCTTACCAATATGTTTATTAAAGGCTAGATTTTGGCACCTTAACGTTACCATATTTAGAAAAGGTATTATTTTCTCCTCAATTAACTTCATCTCACAAAAGGAAAATACTGAGATCTCAAAATCTGGACCATTTAATTTCAAACAAAGGAAAATTCTTAGAACTAATTCTTGGAACTGAAGTTTGTAGCATATTGCAATAAAAAGAATACTACAAGACATAAGAATCTTTGACATCATGTTGTCTCTCAGAATATCACTTGCCTTATACCGACAACTTTCTTAAAATCATCTTCAAGTGCACGCATCATGTA
Organism: Morella rubra; assembly: GCA_003952965.2. Lineage (NCBI taxonomy): Eukaryota > Viridiplantae > Streptophyta > Magnoliopsida > Fagales > Myricaceae > Morella > Morella rubra. Next base: position 84,038 of record RXIC02000140.1, on the reverse strand, counting down.
TTTGTGAAAATTCAACTTGCGGTTTCCCCTGCAATGGGTCTGCACAGAAGTAAATATAAAATAGAACACCCAGTCAGAGGAAAAGGAAGAACAAAGAAACTTAAAATTGGTAAGTCAACAGCCCCCTCATACTAGAGACCTTACCATGATAAAACCTAGCCGCAGTGTCACGTAGTCTGCTTTAGTCACAGATCCATAAAATTGTTTACCAAAAGATTGCTGAAGGGGACAAAGAGAAAGTCAGAAGAACAGCCATATATCAGTTCTCCAGAATGTAGATTTTTGAAGTCTGATACAATTGATAGTCATGACTGGACATTATGGTGAGTGGCTAACTGTGCTGCCAATCTACTGAGACAGAAACATATCAACCTGAACCTTTACTTTTATTCTATCACTCATATCTAAAAATTCATGTTTCACCACTATTCCTTTTGAGACAGAGACGGACAGCTCGGGAAAAACTCCAAACATGGTTCTTCTAAGGTTAATTTATACATGCCAGCCAAAAGAGGACAGCGTTCAGAACCAAGTCTTTGGGGTTTGTGGGTTAGGGGGATGCTCTGAGTTCCAGTAATCAAGGACAAGTTCAGCAAACCCCTGCCAACCCTCGCGCGGGGGGGGGGGGTCCACCCCAGGGCCATCTAAAATGCATACCAGTTCCCTTGTGTTAGAAGAAAGCAACAACTAAATGAAGTACAATAAGTCAATAGATTCTATTACAATAAGACAGAAACTTACCAACCAACCCAACAGAGCTGAGTTTTTCCCGATACCCAGAAAATGATCCTTGATAAAAGCATGTTGGTGAACATGGGTAACTGCTTTGGATTTCATAACTGCATAACAACCAGTCCCAAATTAGAAGAATGACAATAAAAAATATCAATAGACAGGCAGATAATCTCATTGAGACTTAAATGAGAAAGTAATTCAGTCAACAAGCTGCATTTACTATCTCGACTAGTCAATCAGGAGAATAGTAATTCCATAGAGCACATTACGGTCGACTTATTTGAACCTTCTTAAATCATAGACAAGCATATTACAGGGATCTAGTTGTTAATGAAAAATAGCACATAAATACAGCAAATACATTAAAGATAATGATCCTTACCTCGATTTGCATCATAATTCTCTTTAGCAATTTCATCCTCCCAGTGTTTCCATTGGCGAATCTATATAACGACAGACGTGTCAGAAGTAAATAAAGGTTGATAGACCACTAATTTCTTGACATGAAAAGGTAGAGAAAGCATATCAGATGCTCACCTTTGCCCCTCCGAAAAGAACAGTGAGAGCACAGAAGGTCACATGGACAATGGCTAGGACGAAGATAAAGATATGCAGATGATGCAACGCTTCCACAGACAATAGTGGCACCTTGTGCTAGAAAGGGGAAAAACAATTAGAGCACATACTTCTGGCATATTAGTGCAGCTATAAGAACAACAGAGCTATCAGAAATTACCAGCCAGAGAGAGCATCACGAAATTATGAAATTCACAAAATAATTTGGAATGCAACCATTAAATAATCCATGAAGTAACTTCATTTAATTGTACCAAGATTAGAAAAGTCTACCAGAAGCAATAAGAAGAGGACAATAAAACAAAAGAAGAAAAGAAACGAGGGAAGAAGGCAGATGAAAAAACTGCTGAATAAAAAAGCCAATGATGCCAATTCAGAACTTGCTGATGCCATCTTCAAATTAAAAAAGAGATCTCGTTGCCCAAAAGAGAAGACAAGTGAAAGAGATGGCCTCAATCCAGAATATACAAATCCACATTATCAAGTCACGATAGTGTTTGCTATGGCCAAAATTTTAGTTTATGGGAGTTGGTGAAAAAGTGAACATAGAGATGATTTGAATGAATTTTTTATGTTTATTGTAATGGAAAAAGATTATTTGATAGGGAGAGAAATTATTTTATAGTTATTTTATTAGACCAAAATTTGAAGATGCAAACACCACTCTAAGTCATGTTTGCAAACTAAAATTTCTCTCCATTCCAAAATTTTGTATTGTAAACATAACTAACTCAAAATTTTAGTCAAAATAGATTTTCTCTCCCCATCAAATCATCTTTTTTTATTACAAAAAACATAAAAAAATTCACTCAAATAAGCTCTCTTCACTTTTTCACCAACTTCCATAAAATTCTACTTTTTTAATACTTTCTCTCAAGATCCAATAAAACTTTAATCCAACTCAATTTTTACAACATTCCCAAAATTTCCATAAGAAGTTGGTTTGCAAACATGGCCTAAAGATGTCCTAAATAGTTGTGCTTAGATAAGCACACTCGAACCCAAGTCTATTCCACTCACAACATGCTTTGCAATTGGACAGACCAACTGCTTTTCACAACAGCATAGACTTATAAGTCCTTTCACTTGGTGTTATTAAAGCTTTTGGTTTCTGGCACTCTATGAAGAGTAATGTAAGCATAATCAAGCAATCACAACAACACAAATAGGCCTTTATGGAGGTTATTTATGCCAGATTTTTCCTTTTGAGTTTATATTTTAATCAGTGATTACCCATAAAATAATATTAACACAAAGCAAGTAAAAAATTTTAGTTAGTCCCTGTTCAGGATTTTCTTCCTCCTTTTTCCGATTCTTAACTCCTTTCCCTTCTCAATCGACTTTGTAGTAGATTATACTCTAGGGACTAGTACTTCAGAAAAAGGTTATGCCAGATCTAGAAACAGAAGAGACAAGTAATTCTACCAGAAGCAATAAGAATACACAAATCTCAATTACATTTCCATAAGGTAACTTAGTTCTTATTCTTTAAATTGCGTCTACCCACTCAATCATCACTCAATTTCTTTGAAATGCTAAATATGAAAGTTGAGAAACTCCCGTTTGAAGGGCTTGAATTGGTTGTACCTTTTAGCAGTTGGTAACTCATAGATCATACCACTGATAATAACAAATTAGAAAGAGAAAGCGAGAAACCAGAATCAAAAGCATTTTTTGAAGATCCAGTCTTAAATCGTTTACAATTCAGTTACCAGGCAGCATATTCAGCAACACGGTAGTTATCATAATTGAACGAATTCAAGTGTTCCATAAGTGAGTATAACTCGGAGAATACTAAACTCAAAACATAAAATATAGTCATGGGTCGGTCAAATATTCACTCTGATCCACATAATTTTTCTTTTAGTCCGTATAAAGGACTGGTAGATTACTCTAGCATCCAATTTTCTACGTTTTGTAACGAGTACAGTACTCTGACCAAATCAAACAAATATTATGTACTAAGAAAGCAATCCATTTTGAGCATCACGTACAAAAATCAGCGAACTCTTTGCCGCTTATATGTTACCTTTCGGGCACAGTAACTGAGCTGGGACGCCGACAATTCCTCGGATAAAAGCCTCCTGGCATTGCCTGAGATGGTGGAGGCAAAGAAGCTCTGTAAATGGGCAGTGGTGGTGGCCTTTTCAGTGGATTCTCCTTGCTCTCCTTTCTCAAGTTTACACGGTAGCATATGACGAGTCAAGTCCTCCGGGACGCAGAATTTGGAGATGGTATTCTGAAACACCGTGAGAAGCAGCGATATGAACCCCAGAAGCATCAATTCTGCCCAAGTGCAACCACCCATATTTAATACGCGTTCCCTTTTAACACTCACTCAAAAGACAGACCCGGAGAGATAATTAAAAGAAGAAAATGTCAGAATGGGAGACCTTCTTTAACTTTTTGTAAGGCTTCGAAGAGGGGTTTCTGGTGCATCTTCTTCAACTTCTTGCCGGCGAAGTGGAGGATGCGTTCCACGGCGAGAGAAATGGCGACGATGACTGTGCACACGGCGGCCACCACCCATGTTGGTGTATACTCCAACGTCGTTGCTTCTCCTTCCCCACCGCTCATCCTTCCCAACTTTCCTCTCCTATATCTCTCTCTCTCTCCCTTTCTCTCTGTATCCCCGACTCTTCACCCTCCTCCTATATTCCTGCCGCTTTGAAAAAATACAGACTTCTTCCAACTTCCCAAGTGTATGGGACTCCTATGCATTTAACTTATAAAGCCCTATTTGTTTGTTTATCTATTAAGGATCTGCACATCTTCTTTAATTTTTCATATATTGTGGTAATTTTTCTGTCCCACTTCAGAATTTTACTTAATAAAATAAATATAAAATCATTTCTATTTCTTCATTGAATTATTTTTTTTAATATAATAAAAATAAAAAATTTATTCAAATTATCTCTATTTATTTATTCATTAAGTATTTCAAAATTTTATACACAAATATTATACGCTTAATAATATATAAAGACATCATTGAAAAACTTAATAATTTTCTTTATCTAAATTAACGGTCAGATAAAAAAAAAATATCAGTCACCCTACAACAAAGTGGGTTGTGAAGTGGATTTCCTTATTTTCAAGTCCTAGCTTTTCAGCTTCTCTCTGGTTTGCTCTTGCAAGATTTTTAGACCTGCTAATGGTGTGGCTCACTCTTTTAGCAGCCGTGGAGAAGTTTCTCCCTCTTTTTTTTCTTAAGCATGGAATTTTAAGTTTTTTTCTAGCTTTCTAGTGTCGGTTGTAGTTTGTGCTGTGGTTAGCAGGTGTTTGGTTGTTTGTACGTGGTTGTTGTTTGTTTGGTTTTATTAGTTTCCTAAAATACTTGTTTCAAAGAAAAAAAAAACTTTTCAAAATCAATGTCTCTTCTGACTCCATAAAATTGACATTCCTAAAATTTACATTCTTGAGATTTTTTTTCTTATTAAAAAAAATTGGAATATATAAAGAAATGAAGATTTAAAGATGAACCGAAAATATTTGAGAAGAATATAAGCAAGAAAAAATTCTAGCACACTATCCGTAAAATTAAGAATATTTGTTAAAATTTAGGAATTTTAAGCCTCATAATTAGACGGCAAAATCAATGTTGCCCCCTCAACTAGGCGATAGGTACTTTATTTTTTGAAAATTTTTAATGTAAGCCTGTCTAAATCAGGTTTTAAGTAGAAAAACATGCAAAATAATAGAAATACTCCTCTAAGACAAAATTTTTAAAAATAAATTATATATTCAAGAAAATAAATTACAATAAATAAATAGATTATTGAAATAGAGTTTCAATAGTTTTATTTTAAAAAAATTAATTTTCTAAAAATATCATTTTTATTTTTTAAATATTTTTAATAATTTTATTTGGGAGGGACATTTTTGCATGTTATTTAATTGTCAAGTAAATAGAGGTTTTGAAATTTAAGGGTGCAAGATTGATTTTGACCTACAATGAAGAGATATATTATGACATTACCTCAATTTTAAAATATCTACTTTAAACTTTTTGACCATATTAGACCAAATTAACATTTTATAATTTTTAATGAACTAACTTGTTATTGCACTAATTCTTGAGAAAAAAAAAAAGATTGGTAAATTTTACGACATAAAAATATTATATCTGCCCGTTTTACTATAGGAGACTAGGATTAATGGATCACTTGGGTTTTTCATTTTCTTTTACGTATCTTTTCGAAAAGTTAATTTTAGAACAAAATTTTTTAGGCTAGGGAGAAGGAGGTTAAATTTATTTTGTCTTTTTTCTTATCTGATAAGGCTGACTGATATTTTTAATGGGAAAAAAATGAATGGTGAAGAGGCATCGGGAGTGCCCACTGTGTACAATTTCAATTTTGTCTTTTTCTATTTCTTATAATTTAGCTAATTTTACTTTTGATTTTTTTCCTTTTTTTTTTGGGGTTTAGGATTTGGCTGCACATTTATTTATGCCGAAGAAAAGGTAATCTGATCACGGGGTCAAAGTCGTATTAAAAGTCAAGTGACAAAATCTGACAGACACATCCACAGTAACGAACAAATTAAAGTTTTTTTTAATATATCCAATATATTAAAAAAACAAATATATTACACATACTGCCTCGATAGGAGTGGTTAGTCTAAACGTCTTTTTTTGCCCTTGTGAAACACGAGTCACGGGTGCCGCGGACACAGACGAAAGTACTCTTACGTTGAGAGCGCACGGAATATGACAACCGCACTTGACCTTGATGTGGACCCGAGTCGCCAACCGAATTCGGCGTCACGTGCTAAGGTAAGTACCACATGAGCTTGATAGCGCGTGCAGACGAGTGGGGTAGAGCCGCATGGAAAAGCCGAGGTTTCGGAGATTGCGTGTTTTGCAATCGACGTGGCACTATCATGGGTGTTACAGGATCGTCCCTCGCGGAATCGAGTGTGTGATTTTAGTGGGTTCAGTAGGCATTTATTCCTATTAGTCCGGCCAGGCCTAATTATCACATTCCTAAGCTCATTTTTTTTTTCCCAAGTAACTTGGGGAGGTGATTAGGAAAAAAAAGAATTATTATTTTTATATATGTTGATGTTGTAGTTTTATTGGTATGAAGTAAATATTTAGGTGATATTATAATTGTATTGGTATTTGTGTAAAAGTTGTTGAGTAGTATTGATGTTTGTAAAAAAGGTAATATTGAATTGTATTGGTATTTATGTAGAAGTAATATTGTGATTGTAATTTTAAAGAATTTGATTTAAATTCTAAAATTTTCATCAAAACGAACATGCCTTTAGAGAATCGAAAATTTCTACTTGTCTCAGCAAAAACTACAGTTCCGCCATCACCCCAATTAAGAGTATCAATTCCGACTCTAGTATTTGGCGGCTGGCGGATGCTAGAACTAGAGCCAAAATTTCAGTTACGGAGAAAATTTTGCTCACCCCTAAATGTGTCCTTTATGACCTTATCTGCATGATGTTCTTTTAATCTTTCCTTTCTTTTGGAATTGGTTGTTGTGCTAAGTTGGAGAAACATTATACTACATATCATTATTAAGAAGCAAAATTAAAGTGTTTCACTCAATTTTCAATTGTCTATCTATAATACCAAAAAAAAAAAAATTAAAACTGAAACGGTGTGTTAGAGATAAGTGACTTATCCCTTCCGTAAGTTTCACAAAACTGAACAAAAATGTTCAGTTTCAAATGTCTGTACTCGCCGAACTCATATTTCATTCAAAATTTGATTTCTCTTCAAATTTTGAGCAGGTTTTGAAGGAATTTTCGCCCTTTTCAAACCTATTTAGAGATCTTTAAGTATGGATCTTTGTTATCTTAAAAAATTGCCGCCCAATGTTGGAGTTTTCTCTCATTTGAAGCTCTCTCTCTATCACGAACTATCTTTCTCTCACCTGTGGACATGCAATTTGCAGGGGTTGGATATTTTTTGAGGTAGATTTGCTTTAATCTTTGGTTAAGGGTTGTATTTCTTTAGATTGATTTGGGTTATGTCGTTTTATAGACGACGTTGGAGAGCCGTTCTTCAAATGTTAAGCGATTTTTGTACGATTTCGTCAGCGCATTTGGGTGAGTTTTTCTCCAAGTTTCTATCTTTGATGGAATTTTAGATCTGAGATTTTTAGATTTTTCAAATTAATTTGGGGTTGTTGTAGGGTAATTAAAGGTGGTTTTGAGGAGATTTCAAGCTTGTGGAATAGCGTATTCTTATAGAATTAGTAGAGTTCATGTGTGTTTGTTGCTGAAATTTTATTATTAGATTTTCGTTGGAGATGTGTAATGATGGGCATGAAGGTAGACAGAGTCCTAGGGATCCATTGCAAGTTCCAGCAGAGCCAATCACAAGACCAAGAGCAAAGAAAATCAAGGAAGCAATGCAAGGATTGGTGCAATCTACTTGCTCCGAGTATGCCAATTTACTTTTCAAGACTCCAGCGTTCAAGATGAGATCACAAGAAGAAGAACCAATCCTACTTCTTGTGATACAAGCTACAGAGGGAGGCACAGCCTAATGTTTTGGACCTAATATTTAGGCTTCATAATTGTGGGCTTGTTGGGTTTTTTTTAGGGTTACTGTTCACGCGGCACTATTCACGAATCACTATTCACGCAGCACCATTCACATCTGTTGTCCCAGATTGGTTAGAAATAAGGGACTTCTACAAACATCCTTAAATATTTAGGAGTTTCTGTGTTTTGTTTTGGATCATCAAAGAAGTTAAGTATTATTTTCTCTGAGAGAGAGTTTCTCTTTTAGTTCTTGAGTGAACTAAAGAACTTATCAATGATTCTTCCTTGTGGCGTTCTAACTTCAATCTTGGTTCTTGAAGCAAGATTTTAACGGGTCAAGATTATAACTATAATCTTGGTTCTTGGAACAAGAGTTCAACGGTCAAGATTTGTTCCTTGCTTGATTTGTGGTGTTCTTGGGTCTTTATTCAAATTGTTCGTGAGTTCAAAGGGTTTCAATCCTACGGGTTCACATCATTTGGTATCAGAGCAAGTTTTTCCAAATTAGGTTCCAAATTAAATCATTCATTCTTGTTTTTATTCTATTGTTGAGTTTTGTTGTTTTCTTCTTTCTTAATAAAAAAAAAAAAGTTGCAGCTAGGGTTTCATTAGGTTTGTGCCGCAGTAACAACAACAAAAAACAAAAAAAAATGAAAAAAAAAATTGACACTAGTTGTTGAGGTATCTTTTGAATAGTATTGATCTTGTTTTTTTCAAAGTGGTTGAGTTATCATGGTATTTTTTTCCTATCGCTTTTCCCTCTCAAAAAATCCGTAAATTCCGTGTCACTTTTATTCCCTATTGCTTCTTGGATCTGTGCTAGTTGGGATAATACAAGGTGTTCCTTGGTTGAGTTCAACTAGTTCTTAAAGAACTTATAAGGGAAACAAGAGTGGTAAAAGGCAAGAGTGGGTGAGAATATTATTGGAAAAAGCCAAAAGAGTGCAAACACGAGTGGAGTGACCATATCTGAGTGCAAACACGTAAGAGAGTGTGTGAGAAATTATTTCTAACATTCGTTTGTTTCTATAGTTTCAAAAAAAAAATGTCTTCCAGTGACGAAGCAACAAACAACAAAGGAGGGCCGCTCATGACACAGGCTATACAGCAACAATTTGAACATATGAACGTGATGTTTAATGAGATTCGGGATCGGATGGATAGGCATGATGCCGTTATTGCTACTTAGCGTGAAGGTCGTAACCAAAGAAGGCAAGATAGGCATGCGCGCATGGGTTCTCTGATGACGACCAAGAGGTTGAGTTCGGAGATGAAGAGGATCAAGGTTCTTTGAATGGTGATGGCAGGGATGTGCCAAGAAGAGGAAGGCATGGTATAGGCTTCCAACGAGATCAAGATGGCGAGATGGAGTTGATAGAAATCTAGGAAACATCAAGATGAAGATTTCATCATTCCAAGGAAAGAATGATCCTGAAGCATACTTGGAATGAGAGAAGAAGGTTGAATTGATTTTTGATTGCCATAACTACTCTGAGGAGAAAAAGGTAAAACTCGCCGTCATTGAATTTACTGATTATGCTATTATATGGTGGGATCAACTTGTGATGAGCAGAAGGAGGAACCATGAGAGGCCTATTGAGACATGGGAGGAGATGAAGGCCATCATGAGGAGGCGATTTGTTCCAAGTCACTACTACCGGACTTGTATCAGAAATTACAAAGCCTTACTCAAGGTTATAGGAGCGTGGATGATTACTACAAAGAGATGGAGATAGCCATGATTCGGGCTAATGTCGAAGAAGATAGAGAAGCTACCATGGCGAGGTTTTTGAATGGGCTGAATCGGGACATTGCCAACGTGGTAGAGTTGCAACACTACGTAGAGTTGGAGGACATGGTGCATATGGCAATAAAGTGGAATGACAGCTTAAAAGAAAAGGAACTCGTTCACTTCAAAGTCCGGGCTCCTCTACGTCATGAGGTCCAATTGGAAGAAAGACAAAGGAGTTGTTGTCAAGTCCAAAACTGAACCACCCAAAAGGAGAGATGAAGTTTCCAATGCCACCAAAGATAAAACCGAACCTCAAACTCGTAATCGTGATATTAAATGTTTCTGTTGTTTGGGAGTAGGTCACATAGCTTCACAATGTCCAAATAAGAGGACCATGATTGTACGTGTTGATGGAGAGGTGGAAACTGAAAGTGAAAGTGAGGATGAACAAATGCCACCACTTGAGGCCGCTTGTGATGATGATGTGGAGTATTCGGTAGAGGGTGAGTCACTTGTGGCTAGACGTGCCTTAAGTGCCCAAGTCAAAGAGGATGACATGGAACAGCAAAGGGAGAACATTTTTCATACTAGATGCCACATCAATAACAAGGTATGTAGTATGATTATTGATGGGGGAAGTTGTACTAATGTGGCTAGCATTACTTTAGTTGAAAAGTTGGATTTACCTCTCTTGAAACATCCACGACCATATAAGTTGCAGTGGTTGAATGATTGTGGGGAGGTCAAGGTAAACAAGCAAGTGTTAGTTTCCTTCTCAATTGGAAAGTATCAAGATGAAGTACTTTGTGATGTTGTTCTCATGCACGCGGGTCACATACTATTGGGCAGGCCGTGGCAATTCGACAAGAAGGTTACTCATGACGGGTTCAAGAATAGGTATTCATTCGTAAAAGACAATAAGACCATTACTCTTGTTCCCTTGACTCCAAGATAAGTGTATGAAGATCATATGAAATTGAAAAGAGAAAAAGAGTTGAAAACACTTGTGAGACCGAGAGTTCAAAAAAAAAAGAGTGAAAAGAAAAAAGAGAGTGAAAAGAAAAAGGAAAGTGGAGAGAAAAAAGAGAGTGAAAAGAAAAGAGAAAGTGAAGAAAAAGAGAGAAGTACAAAAAAATAAATGAATTTTTATGCTAAGCCGAGTGATGTCAAGAGTGCTTTTTATACAAATCAGCCTATGTTTGTACTTTTGTACAAAGAGGCATGTTTTAATACTAACGAATTTGACAAATCTTTGCCTAGTGTTGTTGCTTCTTTGTTGCAGGAATATGAAGACGTGTTCCCCGCCGAAGTGCCTAGTGGATTGCCACCTATCAGGGGAATAGAGCATCAAATTGATTTTGTGCCGAGAGCATCAATCCCTAATCGTCAGCCTATAGGAGTAATCTAGAGGAGACAAAGGAACTACAAAAGCAAGTTGAGGAGTTGATGGCCAAAGGACATGTGAGAGAGAGCATGAGTTCGTGCGCGGTACCAGTATTGCTTGTACCTAAGAAGGATGGAACTTGGCAAATGTGTGTTGATTGCAAGACTATCAACAACATCCCGTAAAGTATAGACATCTTATTCCTAGGTTAGATGACATGTTGGATGAACTGCATGGGTCATGTGTTTTCACAAAAATTGATTTGAAAAATGGGTATCATCAAATTAGGATGAGAGAGGGTGATGAATGGAAGACTGCCTTTAAAACTAAATATGGATTGTAAGTGGTTGGTAATGCCTTTTGGTCTAACTAATGCACCTAGTACATTTATGAGGTTAATGAATCATGCATTGCGTGCATTTATAGGAGATTTGTTGTTGTCTATTTTGATGATATCTTAGTGTATAGCAAGAGCTTAGATGAGCATATAGAGCATTTGCATTGTGTGCTTGATGTTTTGAGAAAAAAAAGTTATATGCCAATTTAAAGAAACTATGTTGTTAGCACAAAAGGAATCGAGGTGGATGAGGAAAAGGTGAAGGCTATCAAGGAATGGCCCACACCCAAGTCAATCTCGGAGGTAAGAAGTTTTCATGGTTTGGCTAGTTTTTATCGACGCTTTGTCAAAGATTTCAGTACACTGCTCTAAAAAACTAACAAGCACATTGTGTTTGTTAGTCCTTTTCTAACTTTTAAAGCTTCTGAATTGCTTCAGCTAGGACGCTTTGTAAGAGTTGCTTCTGATCGCCTAGTCTTAGCTTTTGAGATTGAGTGTAATGCTGGAGCTATTTTGATGCAGGAGAAGCAGCTTATAGCCTATTTTAATAAAAAGCTAAATGGAGCAGTTTTGAACTACCCAACATATGACAAGGAGCTTTATGCATTGGTGAGAGCATTGGAGACTTGGCAACATTACCTGTGGCCGAAAGAATTTGTCATACATACCGACCATGAGTCTTGAAGCACTTGAAAGGACAAGGTAAATTGAACAAAAGGCATGCTAGATGGATGGAATTCATTGAGACCTTCCCTTATGTAATCAAATACAAACAAGGTAAGGACAATGTTGTGGTTGTTGCATTATCAAGAAGGTATACCCTTATCTCTACTTTAAATGCAAAGTTATTGGGATTTGAGCACATTAAAGAATTGTATGCCACTGATAATGACTTTGCTAGTGTGTACGAAGCATGTGAGAAGGCAGCATTCGGTAAGTTTTATAGACTTGATGGGTACTTGTTTCGAGAAAATAAACTTTGTGTGCCTAATAGTTCTATGCTTGAGTTGCTTGTGCGTGAAGCACATGGAGGTGGCTTGATGGGTCACTTTGGAGTAAGGAAGACTTTAGACATATTGCATGAACACTTCTTTTGCCCAAGAATGAAACGTGATGTGGAAAGAGTGTGAGCTCAATGCATTACCTGCAGGCAGGCCAAATCTAGAGTCTTACCACATGGCTTATACACTCCTTTGCCCATACCTAGTGCCTTGGGTCGATATTTCTATGGACTTTGTTTTAGGATTGCCTAGGTCAAAGACAGGTAAGGATTCGATTTTTGTGGTTGTTGATTGGTTTTCTAAAATGACGCATTTCATATCTTGTCATAAAACTGATGATGCAACCCATATTGCTGATTTATTCTTTTGAGAGATAGTACGACTCCATGGTGTTCCTCGGAGTATTGTGTCTGATCGAGATGCTAAGTTCCTTAGCTATTTTTGGAAGGTCCTTTTGGGCAAGTTGGGAACTAAATTGTTGTTTTCAACTACTTGTCACCCCCAAACGGATGGACAAACCAAGGTAGTGAATAGAACTTTATCTACCTTATTGCGTATTGTCATTCAAAAGAACCTGACAAATTGGGAGGATTGTTTACTATTCATAGAGTTTGCATATAATCGGACTATGCATACTACCACTTCTTATTCTCCTTTTGAAATTGTTTATGGCTTTAATCCCCTTACTCATTTGGATTTGTTGCCTTTACCTGTTGATGACAAAAGTAGCTTGGATGGCCAAAAGAAGGCTGAATTGGTTGAAATCACTTCATGAAAGGGTACAACTTCAAATTGAGCATAAGAACGAGAAGTTTGCTTCCCAAGCAAATAAAGGCCGACGACGCGTCATATTCGAGCCAGGAGATTGGGTTTGGGTGCATATGCGCAAGGAATGCTTCCCAACCCGTCAAAAAACTAAATTGCACCTTCAAGGCAATGGACCTTTCCAAGTTCTAGAGAAGATCAATGACAATGCTTATAAAATCGATCTTCTAGGTGAGTATAATGTTTCAGTTACTTTCAATGTTTCTGACCTTTCTCCTTTTGATGTAGGTGATGATTCGTGGTCGAATCCTTTTAAGGAGAGGGGGAATGATGGGCATCAAGGTGGACAGAGTTCTAGGGATCCATTGCAAGTTCCAGCAGAGCCAATCATAAGATCAAGAGCAAAGAAAATCAAGGAAGCAATGCAAGGATTGGTGCAATCTACTTGCACCGAGTATGCCAATTTACTTTTCAAGACTCCAGCATTCAAGATGGGATCACAAGAAGAAGAACCAATCCTACTTCTTGTGATACAAGCTACAGAGGGAGGCATAGCCTAATGTTCTGGACCTAATATTTAGGCTTCATAATTGTGGGCTTGTTGGGTTTTTTTTTTAGGGTTACTGTTTACACGGCACTATTCACATGTGTTGTCCCACATTGGTTAGAAATAAGGGACTTCTACAAACCTCCTCATATATTTAGGAGCTTCTGTGTTTTGTTTTGGATCATCAAAGAAGTTAAGTATCATTTTCTGTGAGAGAGAGTTTCTCTTTTAGTTCTTGAGTGAACTAAAGAACTTATCAAGGATTCTTCCTTGTGGCATTCTAATTTCAATCTTGGTTCTTGAAGCAAGATTTCAACGGTCAAGATTATAACTATAATCTTGGTTCTTGGAACAAGAGTTCAACGAGTCGAGATTTGTTCCTTGGCTTGATTTGTGGTGTTCTTGGGTCTTTATTCAAATTGTTCGTGGGTTCAAAGGGTTTCAATCCTATGAGTTCACATCATGTGAGGATTGAGATGAAGAGATAACTGATATTTTAAATAGACTTTAGGTGCTGATTGACTCTTCAGCAATTCTTTGTGAAATCCTAAGCTTCGGTTAAGCGTTGAGGTAAGTGGCTTTTCAATGAGATTTTATTTCTCTAAACTTTTGTGGAATCTAAGTGCACGAGATGTTCAAATATTTTGTAAGATACAAATTGATTTGAAAATATGTCTTCGTGCGAGATTAAATCTCTTGACATTGGTGAAATCGATTTTTTTTTAAAACGTGCACTATTTTTTTTTTATATGGTTTTGATTCATTATATGGGGAAAATGCACAAATTTTTGATAAAGATGAAATGGTTTAAATTTCATGAATTTTTTAGAAATATCTAACTTGAAATGTTGGGTTGTTGGAATATATTTATTTTGTGAGCATATTTGAAAAATTTATCCATGTGCTGGTGATATATCTCTGCAGTCTGTGTGGCCAATGTATCTTTGTGGTCTGTGTGGCAATATATCTTGTGGTCTTTGTGGCCAATTTGATATCCCTCGTGGTATTTTGGAGGTCTTTGTGGCCTGGAGGTCTGTGTGACCATTGGTGATTTCCCTATATTGCTTGGCCTTGGATAATTTTATTTCAACTTATGTTTTGGTTTTGGTATGGCTCACAATATTTTCTGATTAGTTTGTTCATTATAAAATTGTCTTTTCCCTACCCCATTGACTTGCTACTTACTGAGCTAGTTGTAACTCACCACTTATTTTCTATCTTTCAGATTTAGAGTTGGTGGCAGCGAGTGATAACAGATTGTGAGTTGTAGTTTTCGAGAGTAGTTGTAAGATGCAGAGTTATTGAATAAAGAGTCTTTTGAAGACTTTAGTAATAATCACATTATGTTGGAGACTTTAGTAATTTTATTGTTTATTTGGGAACTATTTATTGAGACTTCTGTTAAGAGTAGTATTTAAGGATTTTAGCATAGTGCTCTGACTAAACTATTGGGATTCATATTTCTTTATTTGTCTTTTTGGGTTCAGAGTGTGGTCTTTGATTATTGAAGATGGAATAAAGATTCTTTTGAGTTTTCTTGTTTTTGAAAAATTTCTTGTAAGCAGGGTGGAAAGCCCCTTTTTTTTTTAAGCGGAACTTTGTCCATTTAGACTTATAAGTCGGGGTGTTACAGGTGATCTCAGAGCATAGGTTTATGATTATGTAGACTCTTAGAAAGATTTTAATGAAAGTTAGAGCATAGGATTAAAGTCGAGAAGGAGAATATGTGTATTTTTCTTTTCAAGGGTTAAAGTTGAATATGTTGATTTATTCGAGAGATAGTGGAATTTGGGCTAGGACTTGATCTTGATTTACGATAGGTTTTGATCTTAGAAGTGAGTTTTTGGATTATGTATTTTGTTGTTATGTTGAGATCGGGATTTTACATTTTGTTCCTTACTTTTGGCCTTTAGGGTTGTTATCTTTTACTAATTTTTGTTGAGCCAAATGAATTTTAGGAAGAAGATGCCACCAAGGGGTGCCAAACCAAGAAGGCAAGAAGGAAAGTTGTGAACGAAATTTTAGAGGAAGAAGGGTCAAGTTGTAATGTGAGGTCTCCCTCGAACGAAAAGTCTATTACTCCCGATGAGGACGATGTGGATGCTGTGGCAAATCAGATCATTTTTAGACTTGCTCAGGCCACAGGAAGAAATAGGACTGCACATAAGGGTTGTTCGTTTGGGGATTTTAAGAAGCATAATCCCCCTATTTTTATATAAGAGCCTGATCCAATCGCTGCTGCGAAATGGTTAACTAAGATGGAAAAATTACTCAAAGTTCTTAACTGCACAGATTCGCAGAAGGTGAAATACGCGACTTTTGTCTTGGAGGATGCTGTTGAAAGATGGTGGGATGGCATTGAATTACTGTTAAAGGAAGAACTTGGTGAAGATGTTCCAATTACTTGGGCTAAATTTAAGGAAGTGTTCAATGAGACCTACTATCCAGAGATTATCAAGGATCGTCATGAAAGGGAATTCACAGAGTTGGTTCAAGGGGCCATAAGCGTGGAACAATATGCTGCAAAGTTTGTGGAATTGTCTGGCTTTGCACCTCATGTAATTCCAGACAGAGGAAAAATGGTTCGAAAGTTTCAGAGGGCTCTTAGTGACTGGTTATGTCACCTCATTTTGGCTTCTGGAGTTAATAGTTACACTGAAACAATGAAGAGGGCCATGACATTAGAGAAGACTTCAAACATCGAGACGTTGTCAAGGATAGTAGGAAAAGAAGGTTTGAGCCAAAGGATGGGCAAGGCAAGGAGCAGAATTTCAATAATAAGAAGAATTCCTTCAATAGCGGTCATGTCAAGACACAGAATACTCAACATGGAAATGAGAGGCCTTGTCCAATTGTGGAAAGCATCATCAAGGATAACCCTGCCGTTTTAGAGTTAAGTTGTGCTACACTTGCAAGCAGCCTAGTCACTTTGCACATGAGTGCCTTATAAATAAGAACATGAATCTGTCATCGTCTCAGAATAATAATGCCAGAATAAGGGTTCATGGAAGAGTATATGCTTTATCAACCCAGGATGGTCAGGCCACAGATGAGGTGGTGACAGGTATGCTTCCTAATTTTTCTATGTATGCTAGAGTGTTGTTTGACATGAGATCGACTCATTCCTTCATCTTCCAAATATTTGCCAAAAATTCTGATAGAGAACCTAAGCAGCTTGATTATCGGTTGTCTGTTTCTACTCCAATGGGTGATGCTTTGATTGCGAGTCTTGTGCTTAAGTCATGTGAAATCTGCATTGAGAATAGAAAATTATTAGCAGATCTAATATTGCTTGATATGTATGATTTTGATGTCATCTTGGGAATGGACGGGTTGTTTGCTTATCATGCAAGCATATGCTATTTTGAGAAAGAGGTAGTTTTCACACCTTTAGATGATGTGGAGTTCCGTTTTAAGGGGTCGAGTCTCAAACCGATGTGTGTGATCTCGCATTAAAAGCCAATCAACTACTTTATGAAGGGTGTCATGGGTATTTGGCCAGTGTGGTTAGCACTAAAGAAGAAGAGTCACAGTTAGAGTTAATTCCAAATTTTCAAAAGTATTTCTCGGGGATCTACCAGGCCTACCCCCAGAGCGAGAAACCTGAATTCTTCATTGACCTAGTCCCTGGTACTGCTCCAATTTCTAAGGCACCATATAGGATGCATCTATGGAGCTAAAAGAGTTAAAAGATCAGTTGCAAGAATTATTAGATAAAGGGTTCATTCATCCAAGTGTGTCCCCCTGGGGTGCTCCTGTTTTGTTCGTTAAGAAGAAGGACGGTAGCATGAGATTGTGTATTGATTATCGAGAGTTAAATCGAGTTACGGTAAAAAAATAGGTATCCTCTACCGCAGATTGACGATCACTTCGATCAATTACAAGGAGCATGAGTATTCTCTAAGATTGATTGTTGTTCACGATATCACCAGCTAAAGGTTAAGAGTGAGGATGTAGCAAAGATAGCTTTTAGAACAAGATATGGCACTATGAATTTTTGGTCATGCCTTTTGGGTTAACGAATGCACCGGCTGCCTTTATGGACTTGATGAATCGAGTATTCCGAGAATATTTGGATAAATTTGTGATAGTTTTCATTGATGATATCTTGATTTACTCAAAGAGCCGAGAGGAGCATGAAGAACATTTAAGGATGGTATTGCAGACATTGAAAGAGAAGCAGTTATATGCCAAATTGAAAAAGTGTGAATTCTGGCTTGATAAGATTGTGTTCCTTAGTCATGTGATGTCTAATGAGGGGATTACTGTTGATCTTGGTAAAGTCGAAGCTACAACTAATTGGCCAAGATCAACCAATGTGAGTGAAGTTAGGAGTTTCTTGGGCTTGGCTAGGTATTACAGAAGGTTCGTAGAAGGGTTTTCCTGTATAGTTGTGCCACTGACACGGTTTAGAAGAATGTGAGAAGAGTTTCCAAGAGTTAAAACAGAGGTTAGTATCTTCTCTCGTATTAACTATACCTTCAAGTTCAAAAGGTTTTGTTATATATAGCGATGCTTCTTGAAAAGGTTTGGGTTGTGTTTTGATGCAATAGGGTAAAGTGATTGCTTACGCCTCTCATCAATTAAAGAATTATGAACAGAACTATCCTACTCATGATTTGGAACTGGACAGCAATAGTTTTTGCTTTGAAGATATGGAGACTCTATTTGTATGGAGAGAAGTGTGAGACATACACCGACCATAAGAGTTTGAAGTACTTATTTACTCAGAAAGAATTAAATTAGAGGCAACGGAGAAAGTCGGAATTAATTAAAGATTATGATTGCTCAATTCATTACCACCCTGGTAAGGTGAATATAGTAGCAAATGCACTTAGTCGAAAGTCTTGTACAGCTGCTATGGTGACTACGCAAAGCATATTTTGTTGGATTTGGAGAGATATAGCATAGAGGTAATAGTGGGAGATTCCTCATCTTATTTGGCAAATTTAAAGTGCAGCCTACTTTGGTTGAAAGGATAAAAAGTAATCAAGACAAGGATAAAGAATTGGTAAGGCTCATGGACAAAGTGCATAGTAGGGAGAAATCTGAATTTAAGTTGACAAATGATGGTATATTGAAGTTCAGGAACAGACTTTGTGTGTCGAATGACCCACAGATAAAGAGAGAAATTCTGGAAGAAGCACATCGTTCACGTTTTACAGTACATCTGAGGAGTACTAAGATGTACCGAGATCTTTGCGGCAATTTTTGGCGGAATAATATGAAACGGGAGGTAGCCAATTTGTAAAGCAATGTCTTACTTGCCAACAGATGAAAATTGAACATCAACGACCTTCAGGATTATTACAACCACTTTCGATTTCTGAATGGAAATGGGAACATATTTGTATGGATTTTGTTTTAGGGTTATCGAGATCGCCTAAAGGTCCTGATACAATATAGGTTGTGGTGGATAGATTAACGAAGTCGGCACACTTCTTCCCTATTCGAAAGAATTATACTTTGGATAAATTGGCGTAACTTTATGTTGAGGAGATTGTGAGATTACATGGAATATCAGTGATGATTGTATCAGATAGGGATCCAAGATTTACTTCTGAATGCTGGAAAAGGTTGTAGAAAGCTTTTGGTACGTAGTTAAAATTCAGTACTACCTTTCACCCACAAACATATGGACAATCAGAGAGGACCATTCAAACTCTGGAAGATATGTTAAGAGCTTATATAATAGGTTTTAAAGGTAGTTAGACTGATGTTTTGTCATTAGCTGAATTCGCTTACAACAATAGCTACCATTCTAGTATTGGGATGGCTCCCTATGAAACTTTTATATGGGAAGAGATATAGATCTTCAGTTTGTTGGGATGAGGTGGGTGAAAGAAAGATTCTTGGTCTGGAGATTGTCGAAAAGACTTGTGAGAAAGTTGGGTTAATTAGGAAGACACTGCAAGCAGCCCAGAGTAGACAGAAACGTTATATAGATAAAAGAAGAAAGGAGTTGGAATTCGAAGTGGGAGATAAAGTATTTTTGCAAGTTGCTCCAATGAAGGGAGTGATGCGTTTTGGAAAGAAAGGAAAGTTAAGTCCTTGTTACGTGGGGCATTTGAGATTTTGGAGAAGGTCGGCTTTGTTGCGTATCGCCTCGTACTACCCCCCACTTTGGAAAGGATTCACAATGTAGTTCATGTTTCTACGTTGAGAAAATATATCTCTGACCCATCCAATATTTTCAATCACCAACTGCTTTAGATTAAGGAAGATTTGTCATACGAAGAGGTTCCTGTCCAAACTGTGGGTCGTAAAGAACAAGTGTTGAGGACTAAGACAATACCATTAGGTGAAGGTCCTTTGGAAGAATCAAACAATTGCAGAAGCAACATGATGAGAACAAATAAGCAGAGTATGGTCCAAGGGGGATTTGGTTTAAGTAAAACGGACGATCCTTTAAGATTCCGAAATTGTTTCTGCCCTACTGAACTTGCATTGACTTATCCCTTCCGTAAGTTTCATGAAACTGAAAAAAATGCTCAATTTCAAATGTCTGAACTCGCTGAACTCATATTTCATTCAAAATTTGATTTCTCTTCAAATATTGGGCAGATTTTGAACGAATTTTCGCCCTTTTCAAACCTATTTAGAGATCTTTAAGTATGGATCTTTGTTATCTTCGATGATCACCGCCTAATGTTGGAGTTTTCTCTCATTTGAAGCTCTCTCTCTGTTACGCCCCGTGCTAGTACTTACCCCCTAGGTTCTCCTTTAGTAATGGAATGAACACAAGCGGGGATTACGGCACGAATTAATCCTATAAAGGCCTGATAACTGGCTTTGGAAAAGCTTAGCAGAAATGTTTTATTGAAATAGAGAAGTATATTAAGGAAGGAAAAATAAGAGTTTCAGGGATTTAACAAATAGGTCACACTGTATCGAACAAGGAGAATAAAATAACTTAAGGAATTAAGTAGGTAGACTTATAAAAATATTTTAAAAACAATAAGGTAAAGAGATGAAAGTGAAAGGTAGCTTGTGGCTTAAGGAAGAAACAGAATAAGAGGAAATCTCAAAAATATAAATACAAATGTTTCCACTAGTGCATTTTACAAAATCCTTCACGAGGATACAACAGTAAGAGAAAGTAAGTACAAAAGTGGAAGCTGTCTACAGCTTTCCATCCTACAACAACTGACTGGAACAGAATGTACACTAACCAAACCAAACAGCAACGACAACTGATATCTAGTCGATCCTCGACTCAGTGTCGGAGGTTAGGTCAATAATTAAGGCATAAAAATAAAGCAAATTACTTGATCAATAGATTTTATATGGCACATAAAAATGAAGCACAATAATTTCACATTAGCCTTTCTTAATCCTTAAGTGGCCGGGTCTAGTCTTCATTAAAAAGGCCTAATTTTTCCATTTCATGTGATGTTCATGTGCTATAATTAGTCAATCTAACATCTAAGTCATCATGGCTGAAACGATATAAACACCACATGCTGTAATAGGCAAGTCCAACAACTTATATGGCTGGATTTTTTTTTTATGTTATTTTATTTCTAAACCCACTAAGGACCGGCCATTCAATAAGAATCTCAAGGATTTTAGGGCCCTTGACTATTTCCAAAAGAAAATCTTCCCGGGCATATAAAAAAAAATCTTCCCGGGCATATCATTTATTCAAGACCCTTTCTCTCAAAAGCCGAATCTGGCCCCAGGTGGTCCCCAAAGTCTTTCGGCCCTTTCTCTTTATAAGCCCTTCGCATGTTTTTTGTTTGGTTTGATTCCAACACAATAACCATAATGGTTGCTTTTCTTTTCCCATCTCACAACAAAAGTCACATGTACATATGGGAGAAATCCATCTTTCCATCTTTTCAACACATATACAAGCTTTTACAACTTCTAGCTTATGAGATGAATTCCTACAAGATCAAAATGGAAAGAACTTATTTTGTCTACCGTGATCTCTTCCTTTTATTCATAACCGAACACCCCAATACCCCTGCTTAAGACAAACACTACACCCTTACCTTAGTTCATTGTTGTATTGCTTTCTTGGATGATAAGACACCTAAAAATAGCAAGACACCAAGTTAGAAAAGAAAAGACAAAAGCTGATGGGAAGAAAAGTGCAATCCGAACTACCTCACTTTCCCCAACTTTCTCATAATCTCCTCCCTTTTCTTTGGTCTTTTCCTTCTCTTATCCTTCGGTCAATCTCTTTGATCACCAGGTGTTTCACTTCACGTTCCCTCCCTTTCTCTTTCAGTCAAATGAAGTTTCTCTCCTAATGTCGTTATCAGTTTTAGCTGAGTAAATATCTCTTGAACTAATAACGATGAATTCCCCCTGGCCAGTCTATACACCCTAAGCTAGAGGTCTAGACAATCATTATAAATCAGGTCGTACCCATTCATAAGCAGCCACCTAATCTCCCCATATCTCACGTATCTTTAACAAGCATATGTCCCTTTTTTCTCCTTCAGTTAAATCTCAAACTTTATCCCACTTAACGGTTCCCAGGGGTCAAATACAATCATGAAAAGCGATGAAAGACCTAGAGATGCGGGCATTAGGACTGCATTTAAGATGCACCAACAGACCGGGCGACTACAATAGTTAGCTCTTGGATGCCCCAGGTGTGTAGCACTTAGATGCCTTAGGCATGTAGCACTCAGATGCCCCAGCATTCGTACTCAGGCCTGGCATTTAGTACTCAGATGCCCCGGGCACTCAATGCTCTATTACCCCGGGCTCAATTCTCAAGTACCCCTGGAACTTTCCCCCGGTAGTTATCCCCAGACATCCCGGGTAATATAGCCAGGTAGATCTCCTTGCCAGGCCTGATCCCAGGCATCTCGGGCAATACAGGGCATCGTACACCCGGGAACTAGGTCTCAAAACTCCCGAGAAGTACTCGGTGCTCAAAACTTTCGAGAACTACTCGGGTCTCAAACTTCCCGAGAACTACTAGGTCATCCTGGGAATTCAATGCCCCATTACCCCGGGAGTCAACTCCCAGCTACCCCAGCCCAGTCACCCCGGGAATTCAACTCCCAGTTGGCCCGGAATCTTTCCGGGATTTTCCCCGGGCCTTCATGGCCTGTCTTGTCAGACCTTATCTCCTGCCTGCCCAGTTACCCCTGTACATGTCAGCGCAAGGAAGAAAAATTCACATTAGCACATCTCTTATAACTTATATCTTTTACATAAACACAATATTACACAGCTATATTGAACAGGTGGAATAAACAAGGGAGGGGTTTTACACTCTCTCTCCTCTCTCTATCACGAAACTTTCTTTCTCTCACCTTTGGAGACGCGATTTGCTGGGGTTGGGTATTTTTTGAGGTAGATTTAATTTAATATTGGTTAAGGGTTGTATTTCTTTATATTGATTTGGGTTATGTTGTTCTATAGACGACGTTGGAGAGCCATTTTTCAAGTATTAAGCAATTTTTCTACGATTTCGTCGACGCATTTGGGTGAGTTTTTCTCCAAGTTTCTATCTTTGATGGAGTTTTATATCTGAGATTTCTAGATTTTTTAGATTAATTTTGGGTTGTTGTAGGGTAATTAAAGGTGGTTTTAAGGAGACTTCGAGATTATGGAATAGCATATTCTTATAGAATTAGTAGAGTTCAGGTGTGCTTGTTGCTGAAATTTTATTATTAGATTTTCGTTGGAGATGAGTGAGGATTGAGATGAAGAGATAACTGATATTTTAAATGGATTTTAGGTGCTGATTGACTCTTCAGCAATTCTTTGTGAAATCTTAAGCTTCAGGTAAGCGTTGAGGTAAGTGGCTTTTCAATGGGATTTTATTTCTCTAAACTTTTGTGGAATCTAAGTGCACGAGATGTTCAAATATTTTGTGAGATAAAATTGATTTGAAAATATGTCTTTGTGCGAGATTAAATCTCTTGACATTGGTGAAATCGATTTTTTTTTTAAACGTGCACTATTTTTTTTTATATGGTTTTGATTCATTATATGGGGAAAATGTACAAATTTTTGATAAAGATGAAATGGTTTAAATTTCATGAATTTTTTGAAATATCTAACTTGAAATGTTGGGTTGTTGGAATATATTTATTTTGTGAGCATATTTGAAAAATTTATCCATGTGCTGGTGATATATCTCTGTTGTCTATGTGGTCAATGTATCTTTGTGGTTTGTGTGGCCAATATATCTTATGGTCTTTGTAGCCAATTTGATACCCCTTTGTGTATTTTAAAGGTCTTGTGGCCTGGAGGTCTGTGTGACCATTGGTGATTTTCCAATATTGCGTGGCCTTGGATAATTTTATTTCAACTTATGTTTTGGTTTTGGTATGGCTCATAATATTTTCTGATTTAGTTTGTCATTATAAAATTGTCTTTTCCCCTACCCCATTGACTTGCTACTTACTGAGCTAGTTGTAGCTCACCACTTATTTTCTATCTTTTAGATTTAGAGGTTGGTGGCAGCGAGTGATAACAGATTGCGAGTTGTAGTTTCTGAGAGTAGTTGCAAGATGTAGAATTATTGAATAAAGAGTCTTCTGAAGACTTTAGTAATAATCGCATTATGTTGGAGACTTTAGTAATTTTATTGCTTATTTGGGAACTGTTTATTGAGACTTTTGTTAAGAGTAGTATTTAAGGATTTTAGCATAGTGCTCTAACTAAACTATTGAGATTCATATTTCTTTATTTGTCTTTTTGGGTTCAGAGCGTGGTCTTTGATTATTGAAGATGGAATAAAGATTCTTTTGAGTTTTCTTGTTTTCGAAAAATTTCTTGTAAGCAGGGTGGAAAGCCCCATTTTTTTTATGCAGAACTCTGTCCGTTTAGACTTTTAGGTTGGGGTGTTACACTATCTCCCCTTTGATTGTTCTATTAAATCAAATCGAAAGAGTTGTAGACCGACCAAAATACACCTCCAAAAATAGAAAAATATAAAAATGAAGAAACAGTATTTAAAGTTTTAATTTTTGTAGTTTTGTAATTTATATACTACCTTTTTATTTTATTAAATTCCTCCATATTTTTAGTAGTTTTGTTTTAGAGAGGCATTGGTCACTTTTCATCTGGTTTAATGTACAAATAGAAGGGTAAGCAACAATTGATTGTTTTTTTTTTCTAACTTGTGTGGCATAAAAAACAAATTGGAATTTGAGAAGGATACCTTGATTTTGCTCATTAAATATGGGGCATGAAGTTTTCCCTTTAAATTTAGACTTTGTGAGTCTAAATAACAACCCAAGAGGGGGGTGAATTGGGTTTATAAAAAACTTAGTCCTTTTTCAATAAAAACCCAGATCTGAAAAATAGCCCTTTTTAACAATTAATAATGCAGATCTAAATGTGTATAATGCTAAGCAAAATATATGCAATAATGATAAAGCATAAAGCATAAATCTCCACAAGTAAAAATATGTACTGAAACGTAAGAGTGATAGAGTTAGAGAGATGACACCGTAATTTTAGGTGGTTCGGCCAACACTTGCCTACGTCCACCCCCAAGGCTATTGACTTCCTTGGGCTTCCTTCACTATTCTCCAAATAGCAAATACACCTTAGCTTCCGGGGTACTAAGGAACCTTTACAAAGCGATTTTCGGGCTCACGCTTCAACTCTCTCACAAATCCCAAAACCCAAGGGATTTCTTCTACTCTCACAAGTAGGACCAAGTGTTTTCCCAACACTCAAATGTTTTACAATAGATGGGTACAATGAAGAATGGCTCACAAAGCCGAATATGCAAGTGGAAAGCTCACAACGTGTGGAATGGCTCTCTAAGCCAAATCAGCAAGTGAAAAGCTCAATAAAGTGCAAGAAGACAAGATTCTTGAATGAAACCTAAAGTTTGGCAAGTAGGAGCACAAGCTTTCTTGGTAGATGTGGTCTTCCCTCTTCTTCAAAGCACTTTCTCTCTCTAGAAGTTAGGGCACGATTGATTGCAAGTGTGTTGTCTCTTCTTCAAGAAACTTCTCTCTCTTTAGAGGCTAGATCGTCAAGGATAAGCACGAGAAGAAGATTTAACAATGGGAGCTTTGATCTTGGAGGAATCAACAAATGAAATCTTTGGATCTTGCTTTCTCTCTCTATTGGAGGTAGATTTTGAATAATGATGCAAATCCTTGCTTTTCTCTCTCTATCTCATTCTTCTTATAGCCCCCAAGTCTTCAACGTCATCAAAGCCCTCAAAAGTGCCGTTGGAGGGCATCCAAGTCATTTGAGACCATTTGGAGACTTTTTGGATGAGTTGGCGTCGATTCCAGAATATCTGCAAATTCATGTGTCACATGTGTTCATGTGTCGACACTTTAAACTTAGTCTGAAATTTTGCTATCGAGAGACAGTGCAATGTGTCGACACTTCCCATACTTAGCCAAAAAATCACTTTGAATGGCTTGGAAATAAGCTCTCGGGAGACAGTGCAATGTGTCGACACATGCCTTCAATGTGTCGACACATTGAACACTTAGTCTGAAAAATTTGTTCTTTGACAGCAATTTCTCCAATTGAACTTTAAAGCATCCAAACCATTCCAACACTTCTTTAAACACCTACAAATAAAAAATTGATCTTATCAACTTGTGTAATGGTGTTCAAGTCCGCTTAAAAATAGTTTAAGGAAATAACTTCAATCCTTTGAAATACATTATAGAAATAGTGGATTGATAATGTAAAATCTAAAATCCTTCAAAACTTAGAATTTTTTGTTATCATCAAAATCAATTATGGATTGTTTGCAAAACAACCTTGGGCTAACAGACTTAATTAGTCCGTTAGTCTCTATGATATGATCTTTTTTTAATTTGGTCCTTAGGGTTTATTTCTTCCTACAACAGTGCTTGAGGTTAAGAAAAATCGCATTTTGATCACTCCATTAACTTGGATCGCAGAAATAGATAACATGGCTAACGGAAGCCACATCATGCACAATAAAAGAGTGACAGGTACAAAAGATTTATTTAATAACAATATTCATTTTAAACGTGACATGTGTCTAAAAAAAATTTAACATAATTTTTAAAATATTAATATTTAATTACCAAACAATAGAAAACCTAAAAAGGAAATGGGATCTTACACAAAATTTTAAAAAATGAAAGAAATAGAAAAAAATTTAAACAAATAAACACATATTAAAAAAAAGGCAACACTCCAACTAAATTTTTAAATAAATCCCAAACAGGAAAAATTGGAAAATTAAAAAAAAATGAAAGGAATCAAATAATTAAATTAAAAATAAAGAAAAACTTAGAGAAAAATTAAATATACTTGATAAAAGGATTTCTTAAATAGAAGAATAGAATATTTTATAAAGAAAGATGGACACGATCATATATGTGTTATATATAATTATGGGTGCATTTTTTTCCTTTTTATAATTTTTTGGACCACGTGTTAGTTTTCTATCAGGAGTGATAGTCACTTAATCCATTTTTGTGAACCAAGTTAACAGAGAGACCAAAATGGGATCTTTTCTAGCTTCAAAGTTTATTGTAAGAAGAAATAAACCTTAATATCAAATTACAAAAAAGTCAAACAGAATAATTAAGCCTTAAATTTATGTATCCTTAAGACAACTGAAGAAGTGTGGTCATTTTTTTTTCTAAGGAAGATATTTCATTCATTCGAAGAAAAAGAATGAGGTCGAGGCCATGGTGGTTGCCTCGGATATGGGGGTTTGGGGTGGTGAAGAGTGGAGGGTGTGGGCTAGTGATTTTGGATATAACCTAGACGGTCACACTTGCAGCAAAAAATTGAGAGTCCTTAGTATTTGCACACCACCCAAGTGATGAAGGTCTTCTCTAGGGAGAGGGAAGCCAGCTTTGAAGGGTTTTGAGATGTTGAGACCAACCTGACTTGAACAAGGTTGTGTTGGAGTCTTACCATTTCTTCACTAATGTCCGACTCTAGAAAAGTACCCAAATAATCCTCATATTTTTTTAGAGAGGCTCTATTGTTATGAAAAGAATAAATATTTAGGATCACCAAGGAGTAAAATAATGAGAATAAAATCAGCAATCACACAAAACACCAAGATTTTAAGTGGTTCGGCTTTGAAACCTACATCCCTTGTTGGAAACTCAGGAAGAAATTCACTATATGAAAAGCTCAAAACCCCAACACACCCAATTTTCTCATATGCAAAAGAGATGAGAATTAACTACAAAATCCTCTCGAAGAGATGTTGAGACCAACCCTAACAAAGTTGTGTTGGAGTCTAACCATTTCTTCACCAATGTCTAACTCTAGAAAAGTACCCAAATAATCCTCATATTTATTGGAGAGGCTCTATTGTTGTGATAAGAATAAATATTCAAGATCGTCACGGAGTAAAATAATGAGAATAAAATTAGCAATCACACAAAACACCAAAATTTTAAGTCGTTCGGCTTTGAAACCTACATTTATTGTCGGAAACTCACAAAGAAATTCACTATATGAAAAGCCCAAAACCCCAATACATCCAATTTTCTCACATACAAAAGAGTTGAGAATTAACTATAGAACCCTTTCAATATAATACAACTATTTTTCTCTCATTTCTTCATTGGGTTCTCTCTCTAAACTAAACCTTGAAAAGCTTCTCTTTTTATAGATGTTCTTAGCTTCCATTTGTGTGCATTTGGTTTAATGCAAAGTCATGCTCTATGCTTTGCGACTATAGGGCGGCTATAGGACCACTAAATGAAGGAAGAAAAAAAGAACTTCGCATGACATGCATTTATTGAAGCATGCCATGCGTTTAATTATTTTTGTTGAACTTTGTTCAACAACATGAATTATTGAATGAGAGTTTTTCTTTTATTTTTTTTTTCACATACAAGTTAAAACGTAAAAGCATAGCATTTAAACCAATTCAAAACACATATCAACACCTATTTAGTGACAGTTTGTGAACCTGGATCCAAAATGGGGAGGTGGAGAAGTCTATCTCTTGGAATGTGGAGTGTGGGTACCAAGGCTTGAGGACTAGGAGATGCCATTATACATTCCACGTATTAGAAATATGCCCTTAAAATCAGTTGTCTAGATAATTATTTATTTAAATACCACATGTTGATGTTTATTCATCGAGTATTATATTGTGACCTAAGATGTTACATGGATATTGTTGAGAGACATTATAGAAAAGTTATGCTAATGATTAATGAATCAAAGGCGGGGAGTATGACTTTTTGGTTGGTTGTTCTAATCGAGTACATATTTATGTATAAATAGATCTACACTTGTTGCGCCTATTTAAATAGGATGATGACTTCATTATTGAGATGATGACCTTAAGCAAACGTGTGGGTGCATTGTAAAAGTACTTGTACTAAACGAGATCAAATATGGATACCTTATAGAAGTGATCACTAATGTTGAGAAGATATTTAACACAATAAGTTTATGATATCATTAGATCTGAGATGTTTATGCAAGTCTATTTGTTGTGTGTTTGTGCTTTGATTGAGGAGTCATATTGTGATGATCTCTCTAGGTCAAATATTCCAGACAACAAGGAATCCACTAGTATTTTTTTGAGACAATATATTTAATATATTTGCCTATGGCTAGACTAAAAAAGAAATCTCTAGTTAGAGAATTTTGTAAAAATATTTTTCAAAATTATATATATATATATATATATATATATTTGTGAAATTATTTTGGAAACAATTTAAGAGTCCAATGAGTTACAAATAGTGAATTGATAAGAATTATATGAGCTAGGAATTTAATCAGTAATATTATTTGGTCCTACTGTTCATGTGAATATAATATGGTGGAAGGATAGACAAGAAAATAATTGTTAGCAAAAAAGATTTCACAAATCAATCTCATCTTCTTTTAGGTCAATTGTGATATGTTAATGGATATGATTACAAATAATAGAAGTTAAAAATTCAGAATAAAAAATATAAGAAATAATGGAAAAGAATTTTCCATGTGATCTTATGGTTGAGATATAAGATCCATAATGGTCGCGTGTTATATCATAACTAGAGTTTTTATTTAAAATGATAGACTATGATAGTTATACGGTTGGCCATCAGGACCTTTAAGAGAATCCTGTGACAGTTGTGAGATGGAGAGGAAGGAGGCAGAACAATTGAGCTGGTAAAGTTTGAAATCATGAAGGCTCAAGTGGTGAGATCGACAAGAACCTAAAGATTATTATCGAAGAATTGAAGAATTCTCAAAGATTGACAAATAAAATTGGTAAGTAATTTTTCAAGCTACATGGATTATGTTATCGTCGAAGGGCTTAATCGACAAGATTTTTCCAGCCAGGCTTTTCAAGGAAATCCTCATGGATATATTGGGGTCAACTGTCAATTTTAATGGGAGATTGATGAGGGGAAAATAGTGGTTGGGGCAGGGGGCAGACAATAGTAAATGAAGGGCGGACAACAAGATGGTAAGAGGGAGGAAAGAAATAAATTAGGTAGAGTACCAAAACTTTGGAACCCTGTGGCTATGTTTGGAGAGTGGTTTTAGCTCCAATTTCTGAGGTTGGGACGCTTTTGGTGTCCAAACTCCTAAAGTCATGTTTGGAATGAGCAAAGACCTCGGCTCAACTCTTATCTCAGCT
This sequence comes from Morella rubra, assembly GCA_003952965.2. Taxonomy (NCBI): domain Eukaryota; kingdom Viridiplantae; phylum Streptophyta; class Magnoliopsida; order Fagales; family Myricaceae; genus Morella; species Morella rubra. Next base: position 53,908 of record RXIC02000140.1, on the reverse strand, counting down.
CGTAGGGTGTCAGGACGTGGGGCCCAACAAGTTTTGAACCTCCACCCCTCCCTATAATTTTTTCTTTATTTGTATTTTGGGGACTTATATTTCATTTTCATGTGTCTTACAACCTGAAATGAAAGAATTAGGAGGGGTCATTTCATTTTTGGATCTAAATAGAACGAGTAGGTTTAAGATATAAGAACATTAAGGATACCCACCAAAAAGACTAATCCAATCCATAATGATGTACCAGAAAATACAACATTTTTGTTATACTGGTTCACCAGGTTTGTGATGAGTGTACATCCCAAGGCACACACGTCTGGACTGGGCAGCAAACCCATGCAATTGGGTTGCCCCCCCCCCCCCCCCCCGCGTTGTTCCAATTGAAATATTGCTTGAAGCCTTGTCCCAATAGGGAAATAAGCTCCCCTGTGTTGTCTACGATTTTTCACGTGATGGCCCCACTGAAATATTCTCCTTCATTGAGAAACGATCGAATCCCTACACCTTCTTTCTTGTTGCATCTTTTTTGTAAATATCTTGATAGGCAGCTGTGGTAAAGAATTGTTGCGTCTGTTAACCAAAAAAATAACTGTTACTATAAATATATTTGCTCAATCACCAGTAACTACCACACCCTCTTCTTCACTTCTCCCATCTTCCACCCAAACCCCCTCCCTTCGATATATTTATTTAACGAGTCTTCTTCCAATAAACTTCCGTACAACCTTCCCCTCCTGTTAACTCTCTCCCCCTGTCCCACTCTTCCATGATTTTCCAAGAAAACTTAATACTCTTATCACATCCACATTTATATTTATTTTCAAAATAAATACCATTAAACTTATACTTAGCCAAATTAAAATCTTTAATCAAATCAGCAAGCAATTAGAGACTTAGATTAAAACTTTTTATTATTTAAACACAAGCCAAATATCCAAGTTTAATATTTCAAGTCCAATATCTAAGTTTAATGATTCAAGTCCAATGAGTACTTGAACTTGGGCTTGCTGAAAAACCCAATTTTTGATAAGATTAGTAGCTATAGAAAGCTACTTGGTTCAGTCCAAAATAAAAAAAGGCCCAATACAAATGGCCACTTAAGTTAGGCTTTTTGAGTCCAATAGGGACCTATCATTGGGCTCTACTTATAACCTAGCAAAATTATAAGTATGACAGCCCATTTAAACAGTACAAGTGATAGAAAACAAGTCTATTTCGTGTAGTTATAGAAAATACCTGCTTTAGTGCAAAAACCTAGTTTCTGATTCAAATATTTGTAATTTATTCATCCTAACTCCAATGCCTCAAATTTTAACTGAAGGTTCCTGATGATGTCTAATCTAATCTCTCAAAATTTGAGATCAATATGTGGTCGTTTACTATATAAGATAATCACTAAGTGCACTTATCACTAACTTAGCAAAACTAGACTAGGTTTGACCTAATTATCCATATCTTTCTTTTTCCATGTAGACCTTTGCATGAAACCTCTGATATATGTTTCTAATATTTATTAATCACTCAGAAATCATGCTTTGCAAGGTAATTACACAAAATTCATCAAATGGGCTATATGACAAAACTTAACAATACTTCCTATTCTTAAAAATCCTCTTGTATCTAACCATTATAATCTTTTATCTAGCTCATGGCAAAACAACTATGAAATTACTTCCATATTCTAGCAAACTAACCACCTTTCACTCTATACGTTAAAAAAAATTAATTACCTATTCCCCCATGCAATGGGCTCGGTGATCATGAACTTGCGAACGTTGCTACTGGTGGGTGAATGGCAATGCATTGTGGCCGGTGGTTAACCGCTCCCTCCTTCCACGGGGTGTCATCTAATTAGGGGTGTGCAAATGCACCGACAGTACCAATGTGCATTTGCATAAATTAGCGGTGCTCTTACTAGTGACGGTAACTGTCCGCTAATCTGCCGTACAATCGTCCATCACCAACGGTAATCAGCCCTACATCCGCTAATCTATAATGACGATCACGTTTGGAAGATTTTCAGAGGTAATTGAAGGTGGGCTGGCGGGATGGTAAAGTTGACTAGAGAGTGGAATCTCGTTTCGGGAAACATCAGTCGATATGATAATAGTAGAAGGCTTGGAGATGGATTCATGGACAGCCAGAGGAAGGTTCATACCTTCTGATAAGGCCATTTTTTTAGGACATGGGTGGAGTGAGATGGGGTTGTGGATACTCAGAAAAAACTAGAAGAGAGTGGAGTTGTGTGGAGAAATAATATGCAGTTGAAAGTTCGAAAGAGGTGTATGATCAATGGGGTCGATGTTTAATGGGGATTGTGTATTTATTTGTATAGAGATTGGTGCGGATGAGCGAGCGAAAGGGTGGATGGCCATCAGTGCCATTGAATCGATGCGATGACTTGACCATCTAAATGGGCATAACCAAACGGGGTTAGTGGCAGTTGAATCATGCTCTGATACGATGAGAGAGTTGGTTTGTTTTAGGTTCAATGCATGTTACGGTTTCTCGAAGCAAAAAATGGGCATTACGCTATCTCTTGCTGGTTCAATGTCTTGGCTCTAAGTGCATTTCTGCATTTATGATAGAATGATGGGATCAGTTTGACTGGTTCAGACACAATTGTGGTGTGCACATAAAAATAGAGTTATTATGAGCCGTCAGGTTGTGCACCGTTGATCTACCTAAAAAATTGGAAATGAAAGTAATTATGTAAGAAGGGAAAAAGAGTAATGGATACTATGCATGGTAATAAATGGAATAGTAGGGCTTCAAAATACTCAAAGTAATGTTTAATTATTGTGCATTTGGTAACGAAGAGTTGGCAAAAATAGCGTTTGACTACAATTGATGTTGATTGTGATGCAATGAACGATTCAAAAGTTTTGAATAGTCAAGAATTAATATCACGTATCTGTCGCCATGATTTTCGTATTTGCTTTATGTGGAACATGTCTATTTATAGTTTGTTTGGATGCGATTATGCCACGATGCTATGTTGCTTTGCTATCATCGCCAAATAGTAGGGTCTTGGTTCTGTTTTCTTTCTTAAGTGGGTAAGTATAATGTGTATTATGTTATATGTTCGATGGTTGTAGCAGACCCATGGGAGGTGACGATCTGATCTATTCGACTTGACACAGTTAGGCGAATATTGGTCATGAAATATTTTGAACTATAGTAATCACACCTTAGCTTCTGGGTGCTAAGTAATCATTACAAGCATTTTGTCGAGGTCACGCTCCAACTCTTACAACAAATGTCACACTCACGGTAAGATTTCTTCTTACCTCACTAGTAAGCTTAAGTGTTTCACACACTTTAATGTTTTTCAAAAGTTTGATGAAAGAGATAATAAAGAATAGCTCATAAAGCTTGGTGTGCAAATATAAGGCACAATAATGAGCAAGACGACAAGATCAAAGAGTGAAAGTTGTAGTAATGTCAGGTCACAAGAGTAGCTTTCTTAGGATTCGTGCAAACTTTCTTCTTCATGCTCTTTCTCTCTCTTAATAGGCTAGGTCATGAATGATGATGCAAGTGGTGACCTTTCCTCTCTCCATCTTGTTCTATTTATATGCCTTTAGTCTTGAGTGGTCAACAAGAGCTTTATTGTAATGTTGGAAAAGTGTCCTAAGTGCCATAACATCATAAATGAGAGCTAATGTCATTTTAAAATTATTTGCAATTCCGCAACATATGTCAACACATTGCTCTTATGTGTTAATACTATCTTATCATGTGTTGACACCATCAAAATGGCTCTCGGATTACAGTGCGACGTGTCGACACTTTCATTCTATGTGTCAACACCACCAAAGAGGCTTTCGGGTATCAGTTCAATGTGTCAACACTATATCAACAATGTGTTGACACCATCTTTGCTGGAGGAGTCTTTTAGTACTTTGATGTTGTAATTTTCATTCCACTTTATCTTGAAAACTCCTACAATAGATAATGTGACCATTTAAGTGCAAGCATTGGTGTTTGATTTAAAATTAGGGCTATATAAAAGCAAGTGAGACTAAAACCTTTTGAATTGAAAATAACGAGATTGTGAATGGACCACCACGTGCTCTAAAATACTTAAAAGCAAGTAAAACATTTGTTATCATCAAAATCAAATTATATTGCTCACGGAGCAACCTTGGGCTAACAATAATTATTAATGTAATTGTAACTATATGCGTATATCTAAATATAATGATTATATATTATTATTACAGTCTGGTGGCCTACACCACATAGCTCACAGGGAATTCACATACACGATTGCACTAATATGAAGAGTGTCAATAGAACTATTGAGAGTAAGAATGACGTACTACCTTAACATGGCTCACCTTCTATCCCTTGAGGACACATTGTGGGAAGAGGTGTTTTGGTTTATGTGGTACTCATTGGAAGAATATCGGCTGATCTTTCTGTGGATACCTCAACGCATGTCTATCCTAACTGGTTCAATGTATATTGAGGGGCAGTTATATGACCACAATAGGACATTTTATGAATTATTTAGGATAGAGAAGACAACCTTTATGGGATTATGTTCAGAGTTGACATGACAAAATTTTCTGGATGACTTGAGGAGTGTATGGGCATAAGAGGCGTTAATGATGTTTCTATTGATTGTGAGACACAAGCAAGGGATGAGACTGCTTGCAGATCATTTCCAACACTCCTTGGAGATAGTGTACCACCATTCAAGTGGGTCATGTGGGGGCTTTATCAATTGAGTCAGCAGATTATAAAGCCTCTAAAGGAGATAGAGATGCATCTTTATGTGCACAACAATCCCAAATATTACCCATGGTTCAAGGTAATCATAAACTGCCGTAATACTTTATTTCAAGTGTATCCTAGGTTGCTAAAATATTCAATCTCTTTTCTGCAAGTTGTTTCAATATGTGTGGTGTTTGTATCTTTAGGATTGCATCGATACGATTGATGGCACGCAAGTGAAAGCGTGGGCCCGACATAACACCCACACAGTGTTAAGAAATCACAAATCTGTGATTGCTCAGAATGTGCTCACAGTATGTGACTTTGACATGTGTTTTATGTTTTTTTTTACTATGGATGAGAGGGTTCAGCACATGACTCTCGGATATTCTACGACGCAATCTCGAGGCCTGAGAACAACTTCCCGCAACTCGCTGCAATTAAATTGAATTAGAAGATTTTTAATGCAACTTGCGAATCATTTATGCAATGAACATGCTTGTAATATGGTACACAATTGTCATGCTCCTTATTGGTGTGCAAGACAATTCTATTTAAGGGATGCGGCGTTTTCGATCTCAGAAGGATATTTGCCATCGTACAAAGGTGAGAGATATCATATACGACAATACAGCAACCACGCTGGAGCCACCCGGGGAAAAAGGGAGCTATTCAACTACCTCTACTCGTCCTTGCCCAATGTTGCAGAACGGAGTTTTGGGTGTTGAAGATACGATTCTCACTGTTGTTGCAATTGCCTTGGTATGCCATTGTGCGACAACTGTGTATTGTCACGACATGTTGTACCATGCATAATTGGATTAGGATGGACAAAGGACCCAACAAGGTTTTTCATCGATATTCACAGCCAAATATGATCGTCTAGAGAGAAGGGGAGTTTAAACATGATGTGTCAAGTTTCACCTTCAATGAAGAAGCCGCGCAAGCAATGATGTCGAAGCGGGATGTCATGGCTGATATGATATGGAGCTCCCACCAGTGATTAGTTCAATAGATTGGGGCCATAAACGCATGAGCTGTACTTGTTTTGGTTTTTTTGGGGGGACATTGACATGCTTGTGGCTATCCAAATGTTTTTCTGGGTTGTTAGACTATTATGTCACGGCACTTTGTTATTTTGTGTTATCTTAGCCCTGGACTTTTTTCTGAATTTCATCTGCATGTTTGTGACTTTATCCGAATTTTGAGGCCATGTTTGAGAAACCCTTGTTTGGTGTGCTACTTTTCTCCACTTTACTGGAATTTCCTAGTTTATTGGATGTGCACCACAGTTGTAAGTTGTTGTATGCCTGATTTCCTATTATGATTCACACAAAGGTGAGTTACCCGTAGGAGATTGTGCTCACCACTGTACGGGTGGTGCGAAATCGTTTTTATGTTTGGGTTTGATGTTCAGACGGGGTGCATCTTCTTTACATAACATATTGCTGTTATTTACAGTTGCAGGGGGCTCCCATGTGTTTGCGCATGGCCAGAATAGCAAAAAACTATGGCAGGCGGTTTCTGGAGATGTCCGCTTGGCTAGGTGCAACAAAAGATAGACACCAATTTCCCGCGATGGCTGGAGGAAAATTATGTAGATTTTTCGATGTGCTAGCATTAATCTGTGTTAGTTTTCTATTATAGGATCGTGCGAACGCTTTTATATGAGAGGAGGACAATGGTGAGCGACTTCGTCAGGGACCGGATTATAGAGCAGATGGACTCGAGGTACAGGGCTAGAGGATTTGCCCCCAACAAGAAGTGGGACTATGCACTATAGCCCTGACTGCGTTAGTATTTGATTTTGCGTTATTGCCAAATGAGAACAAAGGAATTATGGGAGAAGGTGGTGGAATGTTCATGTAAAAAGGGCTGGTATCCATATGGGCTGGTGTCCTTTAAGAAAATGGTTGGCTATCCATATATGGTTTTGTGTGTCCTTGTAAAAGGGGTTGGTATCCATATATGGTTTTGTTGTACGCCTTGAAACAATATATGTAGTAAGTAACTTTAACCGTTCTAATCTACGAACTTGCGAATTTGGCTTAATGTCCTCGGAATTGTCTGAATGTACATAGGTAAGCATGTGTAGAAAAGGTTTATAGCGTGGAGGTGCGTAATAATCTGTCCCACCAATTAACTATCCAGCCCCGTACTAATAAGTTAAGAATGGAAGAACTCGTCCTAGAATTGGTGCAAAATTTATTACAAGTTACCAAATTGCAACAACATTGGGTGTAATCCATCCAGACGACAGAAATTGGAGCTTCCAATATAATTCAGTATGTTTCCAATCCATCACAAATTAAACAGCAAATAAAGAGTACCACATTAAGGAAAATCGAAAGTAGAAAATAGAGTTAGGAAAACAAAATATGGCAAAGAGAAGGACAGACTGAGAATGAAAAGAGGAACAGGTAAGGCAAAACCAATTTTTTTATTGTTTTCGGTATCAAAGTAAAAAACTGAGCCTGTAATGCAGTGCCCAATTAAAATTGCGTAGACATGTTCGGCTATGAAAATCAGTAGAGAGAAAAATTCAAAACATGGTTTTGGGGGTCATCCCAGGCCCGGGATTGCGTTCCATGCTGCGGAAGGTTATTGACTTTCTCAATTGTCAGAAACCCGGTGCTATTCCCTCCAGCAGCAGTAGACCCGTGCCAAACAGAGAATTTTTCCGTAGAACCATTCGATCTTGGTCTCCTGGCATTCATCTTCGTCGTTGCATTGGTCAACCCCATTAAGAGTACATCAAACTCAATCAGCACCTTCGGCGTCTCCATCTCCACCGTCTCCATCACCATAATGAACCCATGGTAGCATTGACTCAAACAAGACAGCCAGTGCATTCCGATTTGCTACTTCACGGGGAGCATGGCCATTGCCAGGTTGAGCAACTTGGTCTTCATTCTCCACAAGTCCCCTCATCCTTGGGTCAACCACAAAATTTTGCAGGTTTTCAGGAGGCATAGATGGAACTGAATCAGAGAAATCCGAAACCATTAAATGGCCATACCTGTTAACAAAGAAATCGTCAACCATATTCCCATACACAACAAGCCTCACTATTGTAATAGAACTCTGCAAATCCTACTGTCATATGCCACCTACTTCAGCCTAGTGGGTTATCTAGTGTGTTTTGCTACTCTGAGGTGAAAGGTTCGAAGTTGGTGAAGAAGAAACGAGAAGAGAAGTGACTCTACCATATAAACAAGCCATGAGAGAACAAGGTCCACATCAAGTTCAAACTTGAGCCTGGAACAAGATCATTGGTCTGATACCAACCTAGAATTCAAGATTCAATGACACTAATCCTTCATGCCACCCTCCTGCACCATCAATCTTAATTTACTGCATACCCCTAAATTTCAAGTTTTGGTTCCAATTTGCCTCCTTGGTTCAAATTAGCCATTAATTTGACAGAGGAACCGGTCATGTGCAGTGTGAGTCCCATCTTTGAGATACAAAATCGCCATCTTGCCCCAAATGTGAACACCGACTGTTAAGCGTTCTGTCTAACTCAAATCTCCAAATTAACCAAAACAAATCATATCATTTGTAAATGAATTTGCCCAGAAAAAATTCTAAGATAAAGTGACAGAATAAAAGGTCGTACCAGATCTTCGAGAAAATATTTGGCACACCTCCGGTTTTGAGGACTACAACCAGCTGAGAGAACCTCATTTCTGTAGATGTCCCAAAAATACTCCAACCCTCAAACTTGAGTCACCAACTAATTATCCTAACCCATCCTGAACTACAACTATGAAGTACCAAATACCCTAAAAAAACCCCCAAAACCACTGAATAATCCCTTTCCTTACCTCCTCCTCCTTTACTGCACAATGCTGTGTCTTCACTTTTCTTTTCCCTCTAACAACCAAAAACTATTATAAAGGACAAATTTAGACCAAATTTTACAGCAAATAAACCCTTCACACAGAACATACAGAAGCCAAATCCAAATTAAACCCACTCCTGAATCTTCGATTTTAACTGATTCCACTACAGAGCAGAATTGATTTCAGCCACATGCTCTCCTTAACGTCCTTTCCCACAACCCCCAAAGTTCCAACTATTAATACATCATGCTACAATCTTCAGCAGGCAAAGCTGAGCATTTCAGATCCAGGACCCAAGTTACTTGCTCCACCTCTAACAATAATGTGTTGATTTTGTAGCTTGAGAGTTGGCAGGTTCCACTACCCAGTCCCAATCTCAGAAAACCATTTATTTTCAGCACAAACCCTAGAAACCCACAAACCAAAACATCTAACTATGCCACACAGAGACCGGATATCAACAGTGTGTTTTGGTTTATTCCCATAACTTCAGTAAATCTGGTTTATCCTCACTTTCCACATCAAGAGCAGTCCCTTTGATGCACATGCATTGTGTTTGAAGTGTATTTCTGCTCAAACTTAATCGCTACTTAGGAGTTTGGACAGGGAGCAAATTCAAACAGAGCCTTCAATTGTCAGGTAGACTTGTAGTTTTAAAGTTGGTTTATTAGAATAGGTGGTGTTTTGATTTTGGAGGGTCCCTTACCCTAGAATCAGCCATACAAGCATTCACACAAAAAAAAAAAACATACACACATTATGCATTCCAAAAACTATGCAGATAAAGCATTAGATAAAGCAAAGCTAAGAGAAACTGTGGATAACTTGAGATACTCACTCATTCTTCAAGGATGAAAATGCTTCTTTTCTCACACAAGCCCAATCCTTGGCTTCGGTCTGATTAGTTTCAAGTGTTTCAACTACCAGTTTTGCAGCGTCCCTGAGCAATTTTTGCAGATCTGGAAGCCTCCAAATTATGTAATTCCTCTCTACGTATATATTGATCAAGTGATCTAAGGATGGGATTCCTGTTTGATCTAATCGAAAGAAAGGATGCTTGACTATATCCGTCCACACCTTATCCTTCAAAGGTGCTTTTGCAACTAGTTTCTTTAGGACAGAAGGGTGAAGCATCAAAGCCTGCTTCATAAGATCATTTGAAGTAGCCTTTGAAGATTCGATGTGAGAATCTTTTGAGGATTCTTCTTGTGCAAGATGAAACCGGCAAATGGAAAGTGAATATGAGAAATTTGGAAACATCCATAGTGAGTTGTCACTTTTATAGTCCTCAGAGAACCGTTCTAGCCATGCATACTCCTCAGCCCTCAAAGATAAGTAGTCAATGCAGAACTTGGCACCCATTGGATCATCAGAATCCAATGATAGCAGCAGCTTACAAACTTCCAGAGCAGATCGATGGCAGCCACGCCTGTCCATATTTCTCATGTGAGTAAAAAGAGCTTTGAATAACGGTTTGTTGGTGTCATGGCTGAATTGCAATCGGCAATTACCCTGCAAGGGAGTGAACCTAGGATGCCATGCACATTCCAAGGCGTATAAACTCTTCGCTATAGCATCTGCCGACATTTGATGTTCACCCACAAACTTCAAATATTCTGCCATTGTTATAAGTGAGTCTAAGTGATAAGGATGGTACAGCAAAATACTTGCTATACCATTGAGATCATGAATCGCTTTGGCAGCTTCAAATGCTCTCTGAGCTTGATCATAGGATGATGAATGTAGGTATCTACATCATGAGAACAGAGGCAGAATTAGTGTGCTCGAAATTGGAAAAAACTAAAACCAAAACAAAAGAAGGTCAATTGTTAAACCACTGTGACATATTGATCAGTGTACACATACTCTCACCACTATGTCAGGGACACAGGAACATATGGAAGAAGAAATAAACAGTGGAACAAATAAGAAATTACAAGTGTAGGTCTAAAATAACATGTAGAAAACACAAGGAACATAAACGCAAACGAAGAAAATCAGACTATTAGTCACACAACTACAGCAGAGGGATACTGCACCCTAAGTTTGAGCATCACAACATAAAGTTCCAGAAACTGGTTACAGCTAAGCTTACTTTCAGGTGTGTATTAGAAGCATCGAGCAAGAGGATTCTAAGTATCAAGATAATGATACTAGTTACCATTCAGAAACAAAAGATCAGCCAAGGATGAGAATCAGCACCTGAAATAAAGAATACATAACAACTGAGCAACTAAGGATGATGTTTACCTAAAGTAGTGGTATCCATCCCTTGTCTCCAGAAATTCCATGGAGAAAGAACCATCCCAGCGAGGCCAATGGTCCAAAGGAGTCACAAGAATAGTCTTTCGATGAGTATGGGTTCCATGTCGTCCACCTCGTATCTGTCTAGAACTCCCTGTTTGACTACTTTTCTCAAATGACTTCACCACCTTAGAACCAAATATTCGTCGAAGCTCATTTTCAGCGTTCAAAAATTTGGCATCCACTTGTAATATTGAGGGGACATGTTTAACCAGCTTATTGCCAGCCTTTGTATTCGTGTTGGCTTTTGCAGGGACACCATGGTTACCATAAGAGGTGGCTTCCAGAGATATATTTTCTAGAATCGCATCCAAGGGCTCTTCAACTTCATCTGTGCTCTTCAAAGAACCATCCTTGCCTTTCCTCTTTTTCTTTTTCTTTGACTTGTGACTGGAAGTCACAACCACATCAACCTTCTCTCCAAGCTCTGGCAACGGACATGTTTCTTGTTGTAGTACCTTACACCTTCAAGGGTCCTCTCAGCAACCTGTAAAGCAATCAAAAAATGCAGATCAGTACAAACTAAAACGAGAAGGTATAATGATACATGGAGGGAAAAAAAAAAAAGGTCGAAAAATTGACGGCAAGGGCTAGGAAGGGAAGCATTAGCGTTACCAAGTTAAGAGATTGAGGAAGGGGGTCCACTAAACTCTAAGAGACAAAAGAAACAAAAAACATTATAGGCATCATAAGCTAGCAATAAACCCCTAGTGGACTTGGTTTTTGGAAGCAAAACGGTTCTGAAAATTGCACAAACACGAGCATTTGGTATTGGAAAAGCTACCGTTGCTCGAATCTTCTTGAACTCCAGGTATATTTTGGACCGCTTATTTTGATCAAACGCACACAATTACAATGTAGCAGAGCTTTATACTAGCAGCCAACACAACAAGACCGTCAATCACCTAGAAGTCATGTTTCTTTTCCAGTTGGAGTGCGGAGAATTTGGGGCTAAGGGCTTTTGGATTTCAACCCCGATAAGAGTTGCGCAGAACCAGACTCCAATAACCGGTCAAAATTCAACCTTCCTACATCATTTTTGGTATATTCCCAAGTACAATCAAAGGGACAGAAAGGGGGAAAAAAAATTCGAATAAATCAGAGGAGGACGGGGGGAACAAGCAGAAACCTGTTCTTTGTCATCTTCGTCGACAAGAAGGTGGAAAAGGTTGATTGAGGAGCGAGGTCGGAAACCGGAGGACTCTGATTGATCGACATTCAGCTCCTCCTCTTTTTCTTCTTCTTCTCTGTCGTGGGGGTGCTGCTGTGTTTGTTGTTCTTCTTGTTCTTGTTCTTTCAAAACCTTCTTCAGCAATCGAGCGGACATGTTCGTGGATTGGTCTCGCTCAGGTGGGTTTCCTTTCCTTTACGTTGGTCCGATACGTGCTATACAAAGCTGAGAAAACCGGAAAGGCGGTGAGGACGATAAATACGATTCTCGGTCTCCGCGGAAGCTATTGGCCTAATTCCTTCCACCCTTCGACTGCTGGTCCAGGATTTCGAGCCTTCATATGGTGGGACCAGCCCTCTACGACTTGTAGCACAGCATATTTTTTTTACTTATTGCCTTTTTGATTTTTCAAACTTTAGTACGAGTTTCACGGATAATAGAACAGTCCATCTTTTATAATGCACGTGTCTCCAGATTAGCAGTACACGGTTCACGTTATTATGTTACATAAATTGAAGTAAAATATAAAAAGGGAAAAAGTGATAATTCTTAACATAACGATAATGTAATATCAACCATGATTTCTCAATTATCAAAACCGTAATTTACCTCTTTTAATATTTGAAAGTCTTCAATTTAAGCCTCTCATCCAAATCAATAGTTAAATCAGAAAAATTATGTAAAATGATCGAAATATCCATTTAAGACAAAATTATTAAAAATAAAAAATAATATTTAAAAAAAGTAATTTTTTTCAATTAAACTATTGAAACTCTATTTCACTAATTTATTTCTTAAATTTTTATTTATTTTAAAAAAATATTTTAGAAGTATATTTCAGTCATTTTATATGTTTAAAAAAACATATAAACAACGTCGGAAAGAAACCTGATTTACACAAAACTAAAGGCCATCCAAATTGACACTATGTAGCTTTGAAGCTAACAAGCACATGAAACTTAACTTGGGTCCTTGGGCCACCAGTATCCTTTTTAATTTCTTACTCGAATTGCATGGTACAATTTGGAGAAGAAAGACACAACAGGTAGACCCTATTATAGGGTTCATGTTGTCCAAAACTTTATATGAACAATATTAAATAATGTAAGTTTCATATATCTCTCTTCAACTTGTATAACACAATTCGGCTAGGAAATTGTGAAATTATAGAGGATCTTAATCCTTAAAAAAACTACCTAGATTTACAAATTACTGCTAGGGTTTAGGTTGCCTTTGTGGAATCACTCCTTTTGACATATTTCCATCTAGATTTCTAATGTAATTGATGATGTGGCACGCTATGTGTCAATATATAATCATGTAGCATGGCAAGTGTTTTAAAAGTAAATAAAAATTGTAATTATAACAACAAATCTAATAAAAAATAAAATTCACAAAATTCATAAATTAAATAAAAAATATTAAACTATAAAAAGATATTATAAATTTTGATTTATTTTTAAGACACCTAGGCGGTGGTGTTTGTTAGCCAATATTTTGCACACCCCAAAATTTTGGCCTAATATAATAACGACAAAATATTTTCTCTTTTTCCATCAAATCATCCATTTTCACTTTAATAAATATAAAAATTCATTCAATCATCTCTCTCTACACTTTTTCACCGACTCCAACACTCCAAAATTTTAACCCCCTAAAATTTTAACACTCCACGGAAAACAAATAGATGCCATCATGGATACGTTAAGAATTTTATCATCTAAATTCCATTGTCACAGCGTTGTATAGTTTGAGAGGTTCTTGTTTATTGATGGCCAACCTTGTACGTACTTGGGGAAGGTAGTCTTAGTAGGTTGCTTTTGGTAAATGTGAAAACATAACAAGAAAAACTTAAACACGATAAAATAAGCTATATCCAATATTATTCAACGAAACCCTATATTCATAAATAATCTTGAATTGCATTTTTTTCTTATGTTAGATATCCGTTAATTGTACTATTATATGAACACAAGAAAATCTTATTGGACACAAACTCGAGCTTCTTCAACAACCACCTCCTCCTCTATTTGTCCCAAAGTTACGTGATAACGTCAAGTTATTTGATTTTGATAATAACAAACAATTTATTATTTTCTAAAGAGATTATCTACTCTTACAAGTTTGTTTTTATAGACTTAATCTCTATCATTTTTAAATTATGATGAATCACGCTAAATTTGACACTATTTTATTGATTATCAATATTTATTTGAGTATATGTTTACATTGATTCTTTAAACTCAAACTAATCCAAATGAAGGAAGGCTCAACCTGTGAAAATTTGCATTGAAATAGTTGGCTACACCGTTCTGAGGTACAGGCTAAAAAGAATAACCCCAGAAAAGTCAAAGTCAAACTTCTCAAACGCAAAAAGTCAAAGTCAAAGAAAATGTCAACTGCATATTTCATTTGAGTCAACTACTTGCCGAGAAAGTCAATGTCAGAATGGGTGTCGACTATGCAGAAGGATGAGTCGACTAATGCTCTTTAGAGAGAAAAAAAAAATTCAGATTTGCCTTAGAGGAGTTAACTACATGGTCACAAAGTGTCCACTACCATCAGCGGACAACATTCGAACAACTCATGATTTGAAATTTCAAACGGCTATCTTTACATATAATGCACCCTAATGGTCATAAAAATTATCTGACTATAAAAGAAGGCAAAGGAAGCTTACTAAACAAGACTTGCACATTTGATTTCAAATCTCTCCCTCAAATCCAAAATCTTTCTTTTTAATCTTGAAGATCATATCCTTCTTAGATTGGTGTGAGCTCTTAAAGGAAAATCATTTCCAACACAAGTGTACTTCACCGGCATATTCAGCTATTCTAAAGCCATTTATTGTAAGCATTAACTCTCTATTCTTTGTAAGGGTTTGTAAGTACTATAAATCTTGAGATTTTATAAGTGTTGAGAAAAACCTCTTGTAATTGACTTGGGTTGTAAGTGTAGAGTCTGTAAAAACACTTGAGATTATAAGTGTTGAGCTCAAAAAAACACTTTGTAATGTTTTCTAGCACTCATAAGTTACAGTGTACTATTTGCGAATAGTGGAGAAACCTAAGGGAAGATTCTTGGTAGTGGACATAAGCTTGAATTTAAACCAAACCACCTAAAAATATCATTGTCATGCCTCTCAACCTTATTCTCTTTATTTTCGTGCTATTTATCTTTAAGGTTGATCATAAAACCGAGACTTTGTTTTTAACTTGAGAGTTACCAAAGCTTTTATTATAACTTGGCTTATTTCCTTCTTAATTAAGAGAATATGCAATTTATCAAAGTACAACAGATATTATATATATATATATATATATATTTTTGCGAGAATTTTTATAAAACCTAATTTGATTTTCTACCGGGACTAAGATCTTCCTCTTTCTATTAAAGCCTACACATATAAGTAAAAATGAAGAAGATATTATTCGTTTATCTAAATAACACATATTTATATTTCGTAAGTATACATGTGCACACTCCAAAGAGTAATTACCTTGAACAATCGAGGCGGTCATCCATAAAAATGGGTGGCAATGTGACAGACACATAGGCAACTCTCGGAAAATAAGCCAGTGTAAAAACTAGGGATTGGTAGTTTTGATTTTGGTTTTCATCCTTCATTCTTATTATATTTCTTATTTGTTTCCATTTACTTAGAATTATCAAGTTACCATGACATATTATTGAATATTAAGGCAATCCGATGAACTCAAACAAGCTTTGAAACCTGGAAGTGAGTCTACGTACACAACAGGGGCGAAGCCAAGGGGGCAAGACGACCACCACTATAAGAAAGATGCGCTTTAGCAACCGCGTTTTTAAGTTCCCCTTTCTCCCATTGTTAAAGCCCACTCTTTGTCCATGGTTTAGAAAATGTTCGTCAATGTTTTGTTCAAACATTATTACTATGTATTGACTACGGTATGCTCGTCGGCTAATCACCTCATAGTTCATTTCTATTGAGAGCAAGTGGTTTAGCAACGCATGTCCATGTAAATCGACGGGATGGGTTGTCGTGGACACCTGGGAACCAAAACTCCATTCCA
This sequence comes from Morella rubra, assembly GCA_003952965.2. Classification (NCBI taxonomy): domain Eukaryota; kingdom Viridiplantae; phylum Streptophyta; class Magnoliopsida; order Fagales; family Myricaceae; genus Morella; species Morella rubra. The sequence goes on along the minus strand of RXIC02000140.1, from coordinate 37,823 downwards.
CTACCACTTAGATCTGTCAAGACCAATCGCTGAAGCTATGGTATGGTTGTCGGCGATATTTTTCTGGCTATATAGTCTATCTGACGAGATAGTTGTCGTTGGTGAAGATCCACTCACAAAAGCGTGATCTTCATCTTGGTGGAGGGAGCTCAGAGCCCGTCGAGAGAAATTTGGGACAACTCTTAAGCTTGTACCAAATTTCAAAAATTGCAGAAAATGCACCAAAGCGGAAGACAACATCTTCCTCTAAGTTTTATATACCAAAATCTCAAAAACAATGGAGATGAAAAGCGGGGATAAAAGTTCTCCCACATGGAGACAGCACACAACTCTCCTCCTTCGGCATCAAAGCATCCATTCATGATAAAGAAGCCAACAAAGTGAGTGAGGAGGAAATAGAAGAAAGCAGATTTCTGAGGCTTGGTTTTTTTCCACCAAGGTTCTACAAAACCTTCGCTCTTGAAGCCGTACCTCAACCTTTGGGGGCTTTTTCTATGAAGTAAAATTTTTGTTGTTTGATTAATTTCATCTCTTCTTCTATGAGGTAATTGATCTTGTGGGTTTTTTTTTTTAATCTCTTAGCTCATGAGAGACATATATACCTAGATACAGATTGGATGAATGTTCAACAAACTCGAATCATGTTTGTTGGAAATTTTAGAATGTTACTTGGCTGCTGCGAACTGGCTGTAGAATGAGATTTTGACGAATCTATTTGGAAGCTTAACTGACATTGGATGATTATTGTGTTGTTCTGATATATTTTTTGCTGTTGTATGTTCTAATGTCCCCCGTTTGCATTACAGTTGGATACAAGGTGACCTTTTGAATTGCCATACATAGGGTTTTTCCTAACTGCTTTAGGCAGTTTGTTGATTTTGCAGAAAGTTGGTAGTATACAAACGTCCAAGTGCCTCAACACCCACTATATGAAAACGCTACTTCAGCCATGCAGTCTCCAGTTTGGTTGTCAATGTTTTCATGTTTACATATATGGGATGCACTGGAAGTGAGATAAATCAGATTTATCAGTTCCGGTTATTGGAAACAAGGAAAATGCAAGAACCTCTACAAGGTGCAGAAGATGAGTTCAAAAAGATAGTGAAGATAAAGTTTATGGCTCCATTTTTTCTGTTAAAGGCTGTAGGAAGGAGTATGCGAGAGTCTAGGTCTGGAGGTTCTATTGTGTTCTTGACTTCAATAATTGGTGCTGAAAGAGGGATTTATCCAAGAGCTATTGCATATGATTTATGTTTTTTACTTTGCAGTTAATTCAAATGTTTCAGGAGTATATTGCTACATATGGTTTAGGAGTATGTTACATATTTATGTTGAAAGAGGGATTTATCCAGGAGGGTTAAATATTTGTTTTTTACTTTGCAGTTAATTCAAATGTTTCTATTTCTAGTTGATGGATTTCAGGTTGTTAAGCTTTGTGCAAAATTGAGGGAAGATGTGATTTCAGGTTGTTAGGCTTTGTAGGTTTGATGTCATCTTTTAATTGTCTCTACTGCATATGTTGTCTACAGGTTTTACAAGTTATCCCAAACTTTATCTAGTTGATTGGAGAAATTGGTGAGTTATGATGCTGTAAATTTTGTGTTAGCATTTCAACTAAATTTTGTGTTCGTGACACTACAAGGTTGCATACAGATTTTTTGCTTCAAGAGCCAACCAACTGTATTTTGGAACTTAGACTACCAGGTGCTTTAATGGATCAATGTCTCTCCAGCCAATGCTTGAATTTTGTAGAACTCTGTATTGAACTGTGACTTTTACTGTTGTAGTTAGCAATATTGTGATATGATGTACTCCAGGTTGTTAGTAAAGGTAGAATGTGATGTAATTTGGGTACCTCTCGTGAGAATGGTAGTGTTTTGAGTGAGACATCTGTGGTAAGTTGTATTCAAAGTAGGATTGAAGGAAAAGGAAAAGGAAAAGAAAAAAGAAAAAAGAAAAAAAACAGAGCAAGCAGATCAATTTGTTGACAAATATATAGCTTTAAAGACAAGTATATTTGCATTCTAATTATGAATGCTTTGTTAATGTACAAGTATCTAGGAATGCAGAATACTATGTGCTTTAATCTTTGACTCCTCCTGAATTATATTATGATCTATTGATGATATCAGCTCTTTTAAGATTATCATGGTTAAGTAGCAAAAGTTGGAAAAAACAATAGTACTTGTTGGAAAAAATCAACGCCCACCAAAAACTGTTCGTGTAGAAAAATAAAAACAAAAACAAAAAAACACTTGTTGTCGGCAAAAGTGAACGCCCACAAAGAAACCATCACTGCTCGTGCAGAAAAATAAAAACAATTTTTTTAAAAAAATAAAAACATTTGTTGTCGTCAAAAATCAACGCCCACGAAGAAACCATCACTGCTCGTGGGCTTTGCTAATTCCCCCCGAAGATCCAGTCGTGGTTGAAGCTCATGGGGTTTTCAGGTGTACACTTTTAGTTACGATGGTTCCGGTTGGTGTAAGTCATTACCCACACCAAAAGGTTGTTGAGGAAGAGAAAAGGATGTCAGTCTTGACAAGTCGAGAGGCCGTCAGCGTCAAAGCATCCTCGATAGAGTTTAACGCAAATAACTTGTTCTCAACGGAGAAGAAAGTCTTCAAGAGAAGGCAACCGTGACGCGGCAACCAGCACATTCCCTCGACGATTGAATGTCGCGGTTGAAGACATCCTAAGACGACTTTCCCTATCTTTGCCTACGGAAGCCTCCATCGATAGAGGCCAACTTTCTTGTAGTGCACCTAAAAATGAAGAAGAAAGCCTTTACTTTAGGCATTTTGTTTTACCATACCAACCAAAGTTACTACATTATAGTTTCCTAAAAGCACATAAAAATACCCAAACATCATAGAAGTGAATCTAGTAAGTTAAAATTAAAACTAAAAAATATCTCACTAAAAAAATTAAAATTTAAAAAATTAAAAAAGAACGAGATGGGGGCTGACCCTAGGGTGGAGGTTTGGGCGGCCCAAGGTGAAGACGGATTCCTCCCCGCTCCACCTTTTTTGAACTTTTTTTTTTAATTTTAGATTTAATTTACAATTTTTAGATTTTAGTTCTTTTAAAATGTTAAAAATATTTTAATATTTTAATAACACATGTCACGTTGCGATATGAAAAATAAATTTTCTGTTAGAATCCCCCAACGGAGTTGAGTTTGGCACATGGTGATCTAATTTACTAACAACTAAATCTAAGTGACTAAAAAGATTTTTTTAAAACCATTGAGTTTTTTAAAATCCACCTAAAAACTAATGAATCTAAATATATTTTTTGTATTCTATTTCACACTTTTTTCATGTCATTTTTTTTTCATTATTTTGCAATTATTTTTGGTGATTTAGATTCTTTTTTTAAAAAAAATTAATAGATTGTTTGTTTCTTATATGAATTTATAAAAGAAAAATGAAAACACTACTTCTTAGGCCTCTATAAGATTTTAAAAAACTGTCTAAGTTTTTAAAAATTGACAAATGATGTCCTCGGTTTAGGCCATGCTAGCAAAGTCACTCATTCTATATCATTTTCACCTAGATTTTTTGGACACTCACTAATCTCTTAGTTTATTAAAAAGCAAAACTTTGTAGCTCTTTTAACGACTAAAGACGAGAATGTTAATGGGCACAATTATTGTGAAGGAAGCATCAACTGAAAGATTTTGGTCTTCATTATTCACTTGTTCGAATAAAGTGTGATAACACTAACACTGTCAACTTGACTTAAAATCCTATTCAACATTCAAGGACTAAACATAGTAAAATCAAACATCAGTTTATATAAGATCATGCTAAAAAAGGGACAATGTGCTTGAATTTGTAAGTACCGACCTTCAACTAGTGGATACGTTTACACAACCCCTTAATGAGGAAATATTTTATGTCATTAGACAAGAAATTGGTATGCTTAATCCTCTTGATTAATTGATTGCTGGTTGAAAAATCTTTATGTGTTATTTATGACATTTTTTATTATTATCTGATTGGATGTGCTTTAATTTAGATTGGTTGATTGTTAGGTGTTTTTATTATCTTTTATCTCAATCTAGTTTAATGATTTTTAAAGAATTTCAAAAGAGTATACTTTTAAGTGATTTTATCTCAAAGTATTTGAAAAGGTCCAATCATCTTGTGTGATTGCGAAAATGGAGAATGACATCAATATTTTGATCATTGACGAATCAATGATTCGTTTATTTCAAACATTCATTAAATTGCAAAGATATATTCTCGAAATTCTAAAGTCATGAATACTTTAGCATTAATTTGATCATGTGTGCTCTAATAAATATATATTTGTTTTATTTTGCTATGATCAAATAACGACATTCTTTTTAATGCTCTATACTTCCTTTATGCTTTGAAGTTGCGAGATAATTTCTCACTTTATAAATTGACCAAGTTCAATATATAATTACGATGAAGTCTTATCATTGAAATCATGGTTTGGAAATGAGAAATGAAGTTGAGTATATAAAGATGGATGAAGAATTGAATTGTTCATTGATGAAGTCTTATCTTTGAAGTCTTGGTCTGGAAATGAGAAATATGAGAAATGAAGTTGATGATATAAGGATGGATAAGGAATTGCAGCGTTCACTACTATTTAACAGGATTCACAAAATCTAGAAATATTTCAAAAACAAGAGAAATCTGAAATCTCTTGCATCTTCAACATGTCCTAAAGAATCACTTCATCTCCAAGATTTATCGTCTCTTCAAACTCTCAAATTATTGCATATATTTACGGGAAGTTTCATTCATAAATCTGAAACTTGATTATTTCTTAAAAATCAAACGTTTATCTATGCCTGCATTAAGGAAATTAGAGAGTCGCTTAATTGAAATAATCTCTATGTACATCATTGAATGTTTTGTCATCATTAAATTTGAGGAGATTGTTAGCCCTAAGGTTATATGATAACCTCATTCAATTGATTATGATGATAACAATCCATCTACTATTTTTTGAAAGAGATTATATACTTCTAAAAGTTTATTTTTATGGAATTAATTTCTATCAATTTGGATCTTGATAAATCGCGCTCAATCTCTTTTATTGACTTATCAATATTAAATTGAGTATGGGTTTACATTAAAGATACCTCTTTAAGCTCAAATTAATCCAAAAGTCAAAAGGCTTCAAGGGTAAAACTTTGTGCGACTCTACATTGACGTTGTCGACTACACCACTCAAAGGTGTTGACTATATATTGGAAAGATCAAGTCTAGAAAAGTCAACAGTCAAACTTCATAGACATAGAAAGTCAAAGTAGAAGAAAATGTCGACTACAAATCACGTATGAATCGATTACTTGCTGCGTAAGTCAAAGCTCTAAAGGTCAAAGTCAATCCCTTAGACTGGCAAAAGTCAAGATCGAGATTTGTGTCGACTACATAAAAAGATGTAGACTATTGCTCCTTATCGAGAAAGAGGAATTTTGATTTGCTTCAGAAGGAGTTGACTATAATTTTGAATTATATGGCCGACATCCTAATTACACATCCCTGCCTGTTTTTGGCTCCAAATGATCAATCCATTGAAATGATGCCTTCGGAAAGTCCTTGTGATTTCATATATCTTCCTCCCAGTGTGAATCTCTCCTCTCACATTCCATCATTGACGTCAGTATCTACTTTAATTAATGATGGGCCTCCTGCCACACTTGAGTCTTCAATGACACTTGATGAATTTTCCCCCCGTCCTAGCACCTAATTTGAAACATGGGCTCGCGCAAGCACAAGAAAGCCCAATCTAAAATATGGAAATTTTCATAATATTTCGTCAATTCCACAAGACCCCAAATCTGTTTGTTCTGCCTTTATACATGAGGGTTGGTTTCAAGCAATAAGTGATGAACTCCCAGCTCTTCACAAAAATAATACTTGGCAGTTTGTTCTTCGTCAACTTGATATTTAAATTATTGGGTGTAAATGAGTGTTCAAAACAAAGCTTAATGTCGATGGCTCCCTTAAATCACCTAAAGGCTCATTTAGTTGCCAAAGGATACTATCAAGTGGATGAGATAGACTATTATGTCACAAACTAGGTACCATTCGAACCGTTCTTATATTGCCCTGGTAAAAAAATGAGAAATCTGTCAACTAGATGTAAAAAAAAATGCCTTTTTACATAGGTCATTAAATGAATCTACTTTTATGGAACAACCGATTTTATTGACACCTCTTTGCCTGACCATGTCTGCAAATTATATAAAACATTATATAGTCTCAAACAAGCCCCTCCTACTTAGTTGGACCATTTTAGTTCTTTTCTTCTTACTTGTGGTTTCTTTTGTAGTATGTGAGATCTATCATTATTTATATGTCACAAAGAGCATGCAACTCTTGTTCTTTTACTTTATGTAGATGATAAATCTTTACTTCATACGTTTATCCAAGATCTTCATTCTGAATTTGTTTTGAACGATCTTTGAACTCTCCATTACTTTCTTGGTATTTAAGTGACTTCTACAACTAATGGTTTGATATTGTCTTAATCAAAGAATGTTTTAGATATCCCTCACCATGCACAAATGCAAGATTGTAAACTCATCAATACTCCAATGACTCAAAAATCAATGGACTTTAACAGTATAACTCCTTACTATGATCTTGTCAACTATTGAAGCATTATTGGGGCACTCCAATATCTCACTCTTACTCATCCTAATCTCACTTTTCGTGTGAATTTTGTATCCCAATTCATGGATAGTCCCACTAATGGTATTATAAGATGGTAAAGTGTATCTTTCTTTATGTTAGTGGAACAATAAATCTCGGTATTCATCTTTATTCCTATGTTACAATAGACTTATATGCCGTTACAGATACTGATTGGATAGGTTGATCAGTAACTCGATGACGCTCCACCACTAACTATTATACCTTTCTTGGCAACCAATGGCGGAACCAGGACTCAAATAGAGGGGGGCAAACTCCTAAGGCGAAATGACAAAAAAAAGTTTTTTTTTCCTACGTAATACAAAAAGTATCTTAGAGTTAAAATATCAATATAACCTCGTTTCTACAATGTCAAATGTTTACTAGTGGCGGAGCTAGGAATTTATCTTTCGGGGGCCAAAATAATATTATGATGTTTATTTTTATATTATATACTTTACTAGATGTAAAATATGAAAAAGTTTTGCATAAATACAATTCAGATTATGAAAAATATTCTTAAAGATTTTTCTTAAATTAAGAATATATAACACGGGTTTATATTAGTTAAAAATTGAGTAAGCTATAAAGATACTGTAGAGATAATACAAATAAATACACTGTAGAGATAATACAAAAGTAGATATAAATAAAAAAAGAGTTTAAAAATAGGCTTAACTGCACCAGGAGCCCCTGAGAAAACACAATATTGCAAATAAGCCCCTGAGGTAACGTTTTCAACAAATAGACCCCTGAGGTCGAGTTCTCATAAAAATTAAGCCCCTCCATCCACTTCCCATCAAACCATTTAATGGCACTTGCTGACTAGGATTAAAAATCCACGTCAGAGGCAATCAATGAGTGACACCTGTCCTGATAAAATTGTTCAGCCACGCGTGCGCCAAGTGTCAGCCACCTCACCCTGCCTTAAAAAAAAACCACTTGGAGATAACGGCGTCATTCAGCCCATTGCATTTCTATCTTCGACCCATTTTGCAAATATTTCAGATAAACATACAAATAGACAAACGGGTATCTGATTTCTACGCCTACGCCTGATAGCAATTTTCATCATCTCTGATTTGCAGGTGTTTTATATAAACAGACAACTGGGTATTTGATTTCCCCCATTTTCCTCACCAAAATTTTATTTCCCTGACCATCTATGCCAACATCCTAGACCATAGTCTAAAGATCATAGTGTTGAGCAACACGATGTGCAGCAAGTCTAAGGTAGGAAGTAAGGAAATGTGGAAACTCAAATTGCTGCAGTTCAGGAATGCTCAAAAACTTCTGGATATCGAGTTCCATTCGCAAAATGGTGAGACTATGACAAGGGTTTTGTAGAGCCTCAACCAAGAAGGGGCCAACAACCTGTAGATGAAATTATAGGCCCTTCATTCCCCTCTCCTCTCTCGGCTATCCTCCTCTCGTAGTCCCTTACTTTCTTGTAATCCCTCATAAGGTTATCCCATTTATCATTGCCCTGGCTTTGGCTCCTCAAACACCCTTTTCTCCAACAACAATCTTCAACCCATTTCCATCTTGGCTCCACAGATTTGTTTCTCCCTTCAGCCTTCACCGTCCCCGCTTCCCTTCATTCTTCTCTCGTCATCCATCTTCTTTGCCTCGATCAAAGTCATTGTCTCGGTTGGGGAAGAATGGAAGATGGGTTTAGGGAAAAATCAGGGTTCTCAATAATCTGAATAAGAGCGAGAGAGAGAGAGAGAGACGAACAAACTAGAGAGAGAGATCTGTGCTAGAGAGTGAGGGAGAGAAAGAGAGTAATTTGCTAAGTGTCGAAGATAGAAATGCAATTGGGCTGAACGACGTCATTATCTCTAAGTTCTTTTTTTGTTTGAAGGCACGGTGAGGCTACCACCTAGCGCACGTGTGGCTGGCCTGCTTTAACGAGACAAGTGTAGCTCATTAGTTGCCTCTAACGTGGATTTTTAATCCTAGTCAGCAATTGTCGTTAAGTGGTCCGACAGGAAGTGGATGGAGGGGCTTATTTGCAACATTGTGTTGCCTCAAGGACCCCTAGTGCAATTAAGCTTTAAAAATATTAAAAGAGGAGAAAACACTCATATTCTCTATTTTTTAAATAAATATATTTTTAAAATTTCAGAACCTTTTACTATTCAAAAGTTTGAGTTTTAAGAAAAATTCTAGAATTTTGAAGATTTAAGTTGAATCTCAAATTTTTTTAGTCCTATCAAATGTGTTTTTAAATTTTGTCCAAACTAAAAGTGATAGGTTATTGTTAAATATTCAAGGCCAAAATTTGTATTTCAAATCCTTAAGAGGCTAAAAAATAGTTTGAGGGGACATTTTTAAAAATTTTAGGGAGCCAAGAATATATTTTGTCAATTATAAACGAATGACTGAGAGAGTGGAAAGTGGAAAGTGAAAAGGCATTGTGAGTGGGTGAATTATACTATTTTATTTGAGTGCAGAAGAAAGTAGGAGTCTCCCTACAGTTATCAGATGAAATAGATGACCAGATTCCAAGATATATGTATACCTTTGGTATTATGAAAACCAGATTCCATTTGGCCAAATGCTAGATTCTATTTTGCCTAATGGGTGTCGGGTCCAGGCCAACTTATAAGAAAAAAATACAGGTAAAAATTTTTTTTAGGCAGAGCAATGGGTGGCGGCCGCCTTAGTTCCCTACCCCTTACTTCCCCCCCTGTTGGCAACAATCTCATTTCTTGGATGCTATCTCTCGCTCGACAACAGAAGCAAAATATCGTGCCATAGCTCACACTGCAGCTAAGCTGACTTGGCTTTCCTTCCTTCTTTGTGACCTTGGTGCGCGTCTCTCCTCGACGCATGTGCTCTTCTGTGACAATGGTAGTGCTCTTTACATGACAATCAAGACAGACTTCCATACCCACAGTAAAAACATAGATATCGACTATCACTACGTCTATGAATGTGTTGCATTGGGCCTCCTCCATACTCAACATTCTGCCTCTTCCTCACAACTTGCAGATATCCTCCTTCACACGCTACTTTTGAGTCTTTCCAAACCAAACTTGACCTCATCGACTGGCTTAGTTTGCAGGGGCGTACTGGAGAATATTCCCAACAAAGTCAAATTCACAAGACCCCATAAATGTCTCGAATAGCTAGCATTCCTTATCAATTCAGCCTCAATCTCACCAACGGCAATATTTCCTTATCAATACAGCTGAAATCTCTCCAACATCTATAATCTCTTGTTAGTAATATTTTTCAGTGTAAATATATTTCTTTATCATTTTACTACTTGTAAAGAATACAAATAATATTATAAATATCAATACAAAACTCTCTAAATATAAGTTGAGTTATTGCAAGATATTACCAAAGTCTTTCCTTCTTTATATAGTTCTTGAAGGAGTGATGACGTTTTAAATTGAAGAGAAAAAGTCACTTTGCGTCTCCAAACTACTAAAGTGATTTCAAATAGGGATCTCAATTATCACTTTTGACACATTGAATCCTAAAACAACTCATTTTCATCGATTTGCGTCTAGAAAAAGATTCAATTGTCAAAATCATGTCACGTGCTATAAATGAGCCCTAAAGTGACTTTTTCCCTAAATCCAAGGTCAGATTATCCTTCCTTATCTGAGACAAATACTTTTAGTTTTGCTAGACAATTATGGAGAAAAAAAGATGTTATTTTTTTTTTGGAGGTAGTGTGTGGATTGGTCTTACATTTTATTTTGATCCTTCCCATAATTGTCAAAAAAAAAAACTTCTATAGCATGTTTCGGAAGTGGCTAATTAAATTTTGAATTACGGTTTTAATTTGAAATTCCTGAAATTTGGTTCTAGAACTAGTGGATTGGTTTTGATTTTTTTTTTAAATGATCTGTAACATCGCTAATTTCATCAGACAACAAAACTAGTAACTCTCAAAATTTCAATCCAAAAACGAAAAATCGCTCGACGTGGGCGGAGACCTCCGAGAGCATAATAAAGAGGAGACTTGAATCCGGACCGAGACTTGCACAGCTGCAACGTTGTAAACTTTTCTCACTCAAACACATTTTTAAGCACTACTACCATCTTTTCATGATGCTTTAATTAATTTAAGGATTAAGTAATCATTTTTTTCTTAAATTTTGACACTTCTTAGTAAATTGTTCTTCCGTGTTCAAATTAATCATAGAGGTGAGTTTATAATTTTTAGAATTATGTACGTCCTTGAATTTTGACCCATTTTAACAAATAATCCTTTGATTTTTAAATTGATCATAAAGGCAATTTCAATCCTAAGTTGATAAGTGTAATCTAAAATTAAAATCATGCTACTTATAATTTTTTTAAAGTTTTTTCATAATTTTTTGTTTTTTTAAAATATAAAACAAACTTAAAAAATTATAAGACACATAATTTTATTTTTCGGTGACACAAGTCAAATTTATAATTAGAGTTGATGTGCGAATTATTAATTTTAAGAATGAAATTTTAAGAGAATAACTTATTTGATAAAAATTATAAACTCGGGAACCTCTATCATCAATTTAAAAACTGAAAGAAGATTTGCTAAAATGATTCCAAACTTAAGAACAAAGTGAAATACTTAATATTACTTTTTCTTGATTAGCTCCAATAAGAAGTTGCAATGGACCACATAAGTATCCAACTCAGAATTTAATTTTGTTCCCCAACCTATACGTGCTAAAAGTGAGGAAGATAATCCGCAGACCTATGCATGCTAGCTATGGAAGTTTTTTTTTTTAATTTTCTGAAGAAAGAAGACCTTCGTGGACCATACATTGGTGCTTTAAAAGTTGATATAGTGGTGTGAGCCAGCCATTGATGGCGATCGATGACGGTCCCTCAAAGGCAAGCGGCAAGCGTGGCATCGTACAGTGAAGTGCTTTTGCTTCTGCCTGCTAGAGTTTGGAGATCTTGCGAAGCAAGAGAGAAGATAGGGCCAAGGGGAAGATTAGGTCGATATATATTATGCGTGGCATGTGGATGGATTGGGGGGCATATATCATTAGCCGCACCACTATCGGCGCTAAACATCATTACAAACGCCACAAGCATGGTTAAGGCCTCATAATTATATTTTTTTTTTATTCGTGTATCGGATTCGTTTGCTTGGATTGTGCATGCATTTGGGGCCCCTAATTATTGCTGCTTGTTTAGTTATTGCCGATAGACGGCCGTCAGCTTCAGCCTCGAAGTTGAATTGGTAAATATTATCTTTTTTCTCGAGCTAGAACTCGGACGAATTTCTATCAAAACAACACAAATAATGTTTTTACTTTGAGTCCTTCCTTCGTATTAAAATCTTTTGTAATTCTCTATTTGAATTATAAGGTAGAATTTAAATAGACATAAATAATATAAAGGGATCTCATTGTAAGGTTTATTCTATTCAAAACTTTATATTAATAGATATAAGTAGCATTAAATGATGTATAGTTAATCTGTTGTGTTTATATTTCTTTTTGAATTTTATCATGTAATTTAGACAAAAAAGTTACAAAAGATCTTGATTCCTTCTAAGTAACTTCTACGAGATATTAAATGATCTAATTCGAAGAGAAATAAATACATTGTAAAAGTTCCATAACAGTTAATAATAGGTCTGAAAAGTGATTAAGTTATATTTAATATTTATTGTGGAACAGGAACAGAAGAATTTGTTTTTTTTTTTTTTTTAACTAATAACGTCGAACAACTACAATGATTGGATGTATGGAATGCATAGGATCAACGTGCTGGTGTTTGACATGGTAATGGGACCTAATCATTATGTGGAGCCCGGAGGGGGGATGTCTATAGACTATGGCCCTCTGGGCCGAAAGAGAAATTATGCTGAATGTTATTATGAATAGCGGTGAGCCGAATAGAACCTTGGCGAGGTTTGTTTTAGATTTTAAAATAATTTTTTATATTTGTATTTTTTTAAAAGTAGTATAAATTTTTTTAAGATGGTTAAAAATGTGTTAAAAATTATTAAAATTTGTAAAAAATTATTAAAATTAATAGAAAGATATTAAAATTGATGAAAAAATTGAATAAAACGTTTTCATCCAAACATAACCAAAGCCCTTGCGGAGCGTTAGTAACACAAGCTGGTATTCTATAAATAGGCCTCTCGATCGCAACGGCCAGTAGCATTACTTGCATCAAACCAAGGACAGGCACACCATGGGTTTTGGCGGTGGTGGTGGTGCTGCGAACTTGAAAAATGCTGTGATAGCCATTTTAGCTCCCCTTCCATCCGTAATCTTCTACCTTTTATTCCTCAATCACTTTTACCATGCTAATACTTCTGGGATTGAGGGTGATTCGCTTTCTCTGGCTCCTCTTTGGACATGGTGCTATCACCACCCTTTTCTATTGGCCAATGTCCTCTTCTTCCTCAACGTCAACGTGCTCTTCTGGGTCATCAGCCATATCCAGGACAGCCACTGGGTACTTGGGCTCTTGTTTCCCTTCAGAACTGCTTTATTTGCTTTGTTTTTCTTTCCCCTCTGATTCTTGACTTTCTTTGATTGACTTTGTTTGAGTGCAGATGATAGATTTGTTTTGGACGGTGGTACCGATAATGCTTGTTCATTACTATGCAACTCACCCTTTGGCTCATTATAACTGGTGGAGATCGAGGATCGCAATCGTTATGACTTGGGTGTGGGGTCTGAGGCTTACCCATAACTACTTCAGGCGTGAAGACTGGCAGTGGGGCGCCAGGGAGGACTGGAGGTTCACTGACATGCGCCGACAATATGGCAAGCACTGGTGGTGGGTTTCCTTCTTCGCCGTCTACCTATCTCAGCAGGTAGACGATGACCCCCAAAACATTACTCCCCATCTGATTTGATGGTGACTGCTCGACGAATTTCCTGAATGTCATGACAATGTTAGCTCATGTGTGTCGCTTTCTCTTTTCTTTGTTTTGACATTTGCAGGTATTTCTGATTGGAGTATGTCTCCCATTGTATGTTGTCCACTCGGTCGACGAGCCATTGAACTTCTCGGATTTCATTGCAATCGTTGGCTCCGTCTCTGGTATTGTTGTCGCCTACCACGCGGACACTCAATTGCATGACTTTGTGGCTAGAAACAACAAACTGAAAGAACTGGGAAAACCAATGGTGCCCAACCTTGACAAGGGATTGTGGAATTACTCCCGGCATCCAAATTACTTTGGGGAGCAGTTGTGGTGGTGGGGACTGGTTATATTTGCATGGAACCTGGGACATGGATGGACCTTTTTTGGAGCACTTATCAATAGCATGTGCTTAGCTTATGTGACTAAGCTTGTGGAGGACCGTATGCTGAAACAAGAATACAGAGCCGAGGCATACAGGCTGTACCAGCAGACAACTTCAGTGTGGGTACCTTGGTTCAGGTCATCCACAATTGACAGAAAACATAAAAGCACTTGAATTGAGATTTCAGCTCGTAGCTCTGGTAGCTACCTATATCAGCATTGTCCTTTAAATTCTGTGTTCCTGCCTTGATATGCCAAGTTGTCTATGTACTTTGTTCGGTTGGAGAAGAAGATAGATTTTGTTTCTGCTAGCGAAACAGAACATTGTAAGTAGTGTCCAAAATCGTTCTGCATAAGCTAAAGAAGTTACCTTTATTTGTGTAGGTTTTTGAAAAGGCGTATACTGCGTTTAAGTTTGAAGTTCCTGCAAGATCTAGCTTTGTCATTGGAGATGGTATTTTTCTTTTCTAAGGAAATATATCAGAGGTAGTTTAAGCTAGATTTATAAGGCTCCCTGTAAATGAGGACCTATTAGAGAAGTTACTTGTTTACAAATGAATGGTGGAGCTAAATATTCCGCTGCGAGTATTTTTCCCCTTAGCTGGTTATAGATTCTTGTTTAAAGTGACATTCAAAAAATCATCAACATTGCATTGGAATGCTTAAGTGAAAATTCAGGTTATAGGCTTCTCCTGGTTCCTATGAAGCATAAACTACATTTCAGACAAGCAATATGATAGAAACATAAGCGGCTAAAGTAGGTTATTATGTCACATATTTTAGACACTTGAGCAACTGGAGATTGCGATCTTGTTTAACGTGACTAGGCAGATGTGATGCAGTTGTGTGTCTAAATGTTAGACCTACAAAAGGTTCGTTGTCGATTAGGTATCAGTGGGAATATAAAGATAAAAGAGTTGCACTTTCTGTCCAAGGGAGGAGGCTCTCTTATCTTGCCTATTTACGACATAGTGATACTGCCAATTGTCAGAATCCCCATTACAGTATAATGAAGTATTATATTTCATCACACCGTTATAGTAGTCTTCAACTCCATCTTTAAAGTTGTAAGATCTTGGAGAGCACAGGATCTTCTCAAAATTAGGAAATGTTGTATCACATGATGAGGATTAGACTCTTACCATAATCACCATTTGATTTGAACAAGCAGTAGAGTTTTCTTCATTCTTTCAATCTAAGGAAAAGAATGAAAGAATGAAGACAAAACAGAGAGGGAAACTATTCTTGTGATGGGTGGCCAACATGTAAGTCGTACGCTATCAGATAAAGGAGAAGACTTATAATTTCTGATGAAAAAATTGTATAGGCTTCTGGCCATATACCTGATACAGATCCCTTAACCTAGTACAACTAGAGGCAAAGTTCTATGGGTCATCCAATGAGTCTACTATGAGATACGGAATGTTGGATATTTTACCTTCCTAACAGTAGGAAAAGAGCTCACCCAGTCTTGTTACTGAGAGTGCAACTGTTGGTTTTGTTGAAATGCTGGAACAATGGGAGGGCTTTAGAAGCTTCGCCATGATTTGCCACATAGCAGCTGTGCTTCTGGGAAGCAATGGATAGTCTTCACTCATTGCAACTTCTATGGGTCATGGCCTGGTTATTGCTACCATATGAAGTACCTTTGTTAGTCTATAAACTTTGGTTTTCAGTTACACCTTGGAATAATTGTAGCTATGGCCCGGTCAGATATCTATTGCAGTGCGCTACTAACCTCTTTGTATCCCAAAGCACTGCAACTATGCACACATCCACCATAAGCACTGCCTGGACTGAGCACTTGCATATATGATTTTCATAGGTTATACATTTTCCTTACCCATAGTATCCTTGATGAATTAGATAAACTTAAACTTGTTATGTCCTAGCCACGTAATGGTGCATCAGCAAGTAGTGTTTGTGTAAAACTAGTCTTCTTGCTAGCCTAGCATCTTTCGATTTATTTGTTTTTTGACGGTTTATTTCTTTGTCCAGGTCAAGATTCTTTAGCTATTTCTGGCAGACATTATTAATTTGTAATTCTCATGAGTCCTTGATAAACCCCATCGACAGCATAGGCTTAGCAAGCTAATGAACCTCAAAAACACACACATTGTATGGATAACAAATGTTCATAAATAGGAAATAACAGGAAGAAGGCAATATAGTCTAGCCAATCTAATGGATGGAGCGGATACTCTTTAGTGCTCATTTCCGTTACAGCACGAAGCAATTTAAGGTGGTTCTTGCTGCTTAGAACAGCGGTATGCTGCCAAGCTGCAACTATAGTACAGTTTCCCCTTACACTTGGCCATAACACCTCACTGACAGGATAAGAGGTTTACTTTCTGGAGCAAGGGATTTAATTTCTCTTGCCAGATATGGCTTGCAAGGTTGACACCAGCAGATGAGTAATATTGTGTTCTTTTTTTCTTTTTTGATCAACTGACAATTAGAATGCAAGCTATAATTTAGATGAACAACACAAATGGGAGGGTTCTTGTCTGGGTCCATCCTTTTTTCTTATTTCTTTTTTGGCTAAAATATAAGGTATGTCCTTGTGGTTTAACTTTTTCCTGGAAATGCCTATAGGGTATGTTTTGTTGTCCTGCCGTCTCTGTGGTTTTAAATGTTTCCCATCTATGTCTTTCCATCCAACTTCCGTCCACAACCTAACGGAAATTACTGACGTGTTAAACCCCCTCCACATTATGTCCTCTAATAATACAACACATGTCCATCTCTGCCTACTATGCATGCCACGCCAACGAAAAAGATTGAATTGACCAATTTACCCCTGCCATGTCATTTAAAAAAATTTCAGCAATTGTCTAAAGGACCCCTCTCCTCTTCGTGTCCTCCTTCGTCCATATTCTCCCCAAATCAACTCCTAGGTCAGCTCAACTCTCACTATTTCCCCTTCCCAAATCAGTCGAAACCGAGCACCCCACCCATGGTTTTCCTTCTTCGTTCATATTCTTCCCAAATCAGCCGAAGCAAAGCACCCCTTCCTCTATAAATCAGGCCCCGATGTCGCAGAGACAGTCATCTCCATCATCTATGAGCGACGACATATCTAGATGTCAGGAAAGGAGCGACAGAAAGGTGTTGAACGTGAGATCTATGTACTTTTGCGGAAATAGTGCTCAGGTAAGGTTCAATAAGACGCAATTTAATCCTGGACGAAGATTCTTCAGTTGCCCATAATATTTTATTGCCACGGTGAGTTCAAAGGGATTGTTGGATTTGTTAGTTTATTGCTTATTCGTTGTTTGCCTCCTTTTACATTATTGCAATTGGTCTTAAGTTAGATTAAACTACAGTTAGATATTTTGGTTACATTGTAGTTCTTTGAATCATTATTGCAGAAGCTATATGTAATACCCCGACCCTCTCTTCAAAATACAATTGCATGCTTCCAGAGAATAGCCTTCAAAATAGATACGGTCCTCTGTAAGGCCTATAGCAAGATTACATGTGAGTAGGCGGCCATAGCAAGATTACACGAGAAATCGGATTAACTTGTTTGCACAAGTTTACGTGAGAAAAGGGCTTTTCCTTTTTTTTATTATTTGGTACATGAACTTTTCAACAGATTTGATGGCAAATGTTTCGCCTATTCTGCAGTCAATGTCCTCTCAATTAATGCAATGACACGGACTTTTTCTCTGGGAGGAATAACCAGATAGGAATACCGAATACTATTTGTCCAAAAGAAACTTTTTGACAAGCAAAGAAGAAAAAACCTAGACAATCATACGGTCGGTATACCCACCATTACTACGAGTAACAAATTTAACAATATGTCCAGAGAGGAAGACGTCAATAATCTAAGAAAAACTGGAAAAATTTCTATGTTTTGATGCCTCAAAAAATTGGACTAGTGTAAATTTTATTGAGATTTGTCAAAAAATGTGAAGAGATGATTTGATAGATTTTTTTGTTATAAAAATATATTATAATTTGTGAAAAAGTATGGAAGATTATTAGATGGAGTTTATTTTATAAAAATATGTTAAAGTTGATGAAAAAATATTTTAATTTTTGTCTACTGTGTAAAACATAAATTTATGTATGTAAACAGCCATTATCTTATATCCCAGTAGTCATTTGAAGTCATCATCGTCACCAATTAAAGATTAGAGTACATATAGATTAAAAAAGAAAGAAAGATGAGAGTACATTTACGAGTTTGTTAGAAATTTGTAGGAAACTTTGTGGAAACGGACAAAAATAGAATAAGCGCTAAGTCAAGCTTTCATATTCTGATGAAACTAACGTGAAAAAGGGCCGATGAGACACTGGCGACGCCAAGTCTTTGGTCTTGTCCTTGGATTCAGGTCAGGCTTACAATAATGTTGCATGGAAAGAGCAGCATTGACGCCAAAGTCTTCGGTCATCGGAATATAAATGGAATGATTGAAAAATGAGAGGGAGATCACAAGGTAACGACTCACGAGACTAAAAGCAACGATGTTAATCGCAATTTTAGGGAAGTAAGTTTATGACCACAGAGAGAGCGAGATAGTAAAAATAGAAGAAAAATGATCAGAATGAAGATTTGTGAAAGTTCTCTATAATTATGTTTTATATTGTAAATAGAATACAAGTTAAAAAGGTCTCTATTTGTGTGAAAAGTTGTTGAATACATTGTGACTTAGAATAGGTTTACAATCGAACTGTTGGTACCTAACATTTGTGAAATATATGGGTATACATCGAGAGAGGAAGACGTTGATAATCCAAAGAGAAGCTGGAGAAATTTAGAGCTTAAAAATGGTGAATAGTTGATGTTTTAAAAGCGTTTTTTTTTGTTGAAAATGTTTTCAACTCAAACATGATTTTTTCACACAAAAATCATATGTTCAATAAAATTTTCTACCTAATGTCTCAATTTCTGTGAAAAATAACCCAAAAACTAACGTAGTGTTTGGAAATAAAACTTTAGTAAAATTTTAAGGTAAAATTTTAAGAGTTGGTAAAAAGGTGAAGAGAAAGAATGAAAAAGTGAGTGAAAAAGTGAAGAAAGAGAAATAATTGTAATGATGATAGAATTTTAGGGGTTAAAAAAAACTTTTACAAAAACTTATAAAAACTCATCTCACAAAAACCTTCTATCCAAACATTTTGTTTTGGATAATGTCATTGCACGCCCCTTAACTATGGGTCAATTGCAATTGCATGCCCCCCTTAACTATCATAACTGTGATTTACGTCCTTTAAGTTTCAGACATTCTCAATGTTTGCCCTGTCCAAATCAAAATGCTTATAAAATTACCAAAATGACCCTCCAAGACAAAATTACTAAAAATATTAAAAAATTGATTAAAAATAAAAAAATGATATTAAATAATGGTAATATTTTTAAATAAAACTATTAAAACTCTATTTCAATAATCTATATATATTTTTAATTTATTTCTCAACGATTTATTTTATTTTTTCAAATTGTCTTTGAGGGCATTTAAGTCATTTTATAGGCGTTTCCGTCAGACTTATCGGCTGATTTGGACAGGAGGCAAACATTGAGAATATTTGAAACTTAGAGAATAAGGGGCGAACAATGACATTACCCCTATTTTTTTACCCTCATATTCTCCAAGAGAATAAATTTAAAAAACTTTCTCTTTCTAAACATCATTTTAGTGGACCCAAACATTCTCACAAAAAAAAAAAACCATTTTTAAAACCAAACCAAACATAGCTGATGTCTCTTAAATGAACAACCATATCTTATATCCAAGTAGTGATTTTCTTGTCATCGTGACCAAAAGTTAAAGTAATTACATGGGCACTAAGTCACGCTGTCACGAGCATTTTGATGATGTAGAATTTCTATGATTAATGATAGAGGCCCATTGAAAGGGGCCCTAGGAGTCATTGGGACGCCAAAGTCTTTTGCCTTGTCCCAAGATTGATGCCAAAGTCTTCGTTGGCTCTTTTCAAAATAATGCAAGGATTGATGTTGGCATCAGTTGATGGGCAATAATATGACCCGTTCAGCTCATCATAAATACATTAGTCCAGCTGTAGTCCCGCCTAAGTTCATAGGTGTGCTCAAGGCCCCCTGCTCGCATGAATATGAATTAATCCCTCCATGCCATCCCGCT
Source organism: Morella rubra (assembly GCA_003952965.2). Classification (NCBI taxonomy): domain Eukaryota; kingdom Viridiplantae; phylum Streptophyta; class Magnoliopsida; order Fagales; family Myricaceae; genus Morella; species Morella rubra. The sequence goes on along the minus strand of RXIC02000140.1, from coordinate 17,796 downwards.
CAATTATTCAAGGACTCCTAACGCTCACGGTATTAATCTCTTCTTAGGACTCCAAACCCCCTCTCTCATTTAAATAACCAAGTATCTTCTTTATATTTTCTTAAGCTTAATTACTTCTCTAATACTAAACTCTCCTTGAGATCTAACTTAGGCATCAGAGTCTTCATATCCGACGCCGCCCCTCTCCTTATTTTTTTCAAGTCTGATCAGCTCCGACTCTTGGTGATTTTGACATCATCACCAGTAATGTGGACTATTGTTATTTACTATGCATGATGTGGATCTTTTGTCATTAGTGGGCTAGTGGCATAATGATTTTTTTTCTCATGGACTAAAATTTTTAGTTGTAAAATCTAATGACCTATTTCAAAAACTGTATAAAATTCAAGGACAAAAAATATTTTATCATTAACACACTTTTTTTACAAACTCTTTAATTTTCTACTAAATAATCTTAAATTTTCAACCAAGTCTTCACGAATCTCAAAAGAATTCAAATTTCAGAAAATTTCTTCTAAAAATTTAAAATATGAAATTTTTGACATGCCGAACATGAAGTCAATTATTCGAGCATTTATTTACACTGGGAATATTTGACCGTGGCCCGTGTCTTTCGTCTTCGATTTTCTAACTTTTATTTATTTTTAAGCTATACAAAGAAAGGAAGAAGTAACATTTATTTTTCTTGGTTTATTAGCTAGGTGAAGTCAATTATTGGTGGCATTTAATGTTTATACAGAGGCTTTGCTGAGAAAGATGAACCAATTAATTGGCGAAAGGGACAAGTCAGAAGCGTGCAAAGGAACAGGAACATCATTTGATGGGAAAAAGAAAGATCTCCAATTATGTTGATATAGCTGGCAATTTATAGTTCAACATCGTCTTCCACTGGGTCACATTGATTCGAGGAGGAGATGTTGCGTGTGGTCACGAGAACTCAGGTATCGTTTGTTTTTTAATATCTTGAGCATGAAAATTTTTAATAAAATAAATATATTTTAAAATTTTTAACTTTCATATATACACATTTCACTTTTTATAAATTTCAATCAATTTTAATAAAATAAAAATTTTAAAAATTTTAAAAATATTCTTTAAAATTTTAACAAACAAACAGAGACCGCCAATTAGTTGCGAATATTCTACACCACAGAATAAATAAATTGGTTCTCTTTTTTCTTATACATGTATAAAATAACGAGGACGAGAGGAAAGACTGACAGGAGGAGATGAACGTCGCCAAGGATGGGATCTTGTGGGTATTTGTACATTCAACGTGAAACATGCGGCCAGGTTGCTTCCGGTTGACCGTTGACGTTGAAAAGGACGAGATGAGCGTCGCCAAGGTGTTTATCTATAGACCATCTTGAGCATAAACCGTGTCTGAGCTCAGCTACAAATACCATACGAGACGGAGCCTCTTTCGCATTCGGAGTTTAATCGAGGTGGTATCTGAGCAGAGCCAAGTGTTTTTCAAGTTGTGGGTTGGCTTGAAAGAAAAGATTGCTTCGGCCAAATGGTGGCGTCGTTATGGAACAATCGCGAAGATAAGCAAATGAGACTGTTGGTGGCGGTAGCCCTTTGTCTCTATTTGCTTCCGATCTGGGGCTTAGCTGCCACCAAGCAGCAACAACATAAACAGCGGCTGCGGTTTGGGAAAGATGGAGGGTTTAAGATACTGCAGGTGGCGGACATGCATTATGCGAACGGCAGGGCCACGACTTGCCTGGACGTGTTCGATTCTCAGCTCCCCACTTGCTCCGACCTTAACACCACCGCTTTTATCGAGCGCATGATTCTCGCGGAGAAACCCCATCTCATCGTTTTCACCGGTATCTTTATTTCCTCTGTCTCCGGATGTTCTGGTTCTTTTCCTTCTTGTACAAATCTTGCTAGATCGTGCTTTATAAGTTCTCTGATTGCTTGCCTTTTCTAAGTTCCCCCCTCTTCCGTTTCACACTTTTTGTTGGCTTATATTTCAATAGAAGGGGAAAAAAAAAGGTGAGGAAATTGACATCTTCCTATGTGTAGTAAAGTACCGTTCAGATACTGAACTTGGACATATATTGGATTGTCACCAAATTCTACCAATTGGGAGTTGCTTCCGATAATGCATTTATAATGCTACGTTTACTTGCTTGAATCAGACAATTCGAGATTTGTTTCGTCCTGCTGCTCTAAGTTCAATCAGTGACTCTTCTACTTTGAAATTTAAAATTACAATAATACAGACCTCATTCCTAATGCTTGCAAATGTTCTTTGATTGATCGAACAAAACATTGATAAGGCCTCAATTGCTTGTTGAGCATTTTAGTAGTGTTAGACTTAAGCATGTCAGGTGATGGATCCGACTCAAACTGTGCAACTATTAACGCCTTTCTACAGGGGACAACATCTATGGGTTTGACTCAACGGATGCTGCTAAGTCTCTGAATGCTGCATTTGCACCAGCAATTTTATCCAATATCCCATGGGCTGCTGTTTTGGGGAATCATGATCAGGAAGGCACCCTCTCAAGGGAGGGGGTGATGAAACATATAGTTGGCTTGAAGAATACACTGTCTCAGGTCAATCCTGTGGAAGCACAACTTATTGATGGTTTTGGAAACTATAACCTTGAGGTTGACGGAGTGGAGGGATCTAGTTTTGAAAACAAATCTGTTCTCAATCTGTTCTTCCTTGACAGTGGAGATTACTCCACTGTTTCTTCCATCCCTGGATATGGCTGGATCAAACCGTCTCAACAACTTTGGTTTGAACGCACTTCTAAGAAACTTCAGGTACTAATTTCACTTTTCATTCAGTTGGAATCACAACAAACATATGTTTATTCACAAATCGGGCCATTGTAACAACCAGTAATCATGCCAGAATTGTTCAGTGTCAAACCTTTTTGTTCTATGACAATTTGATTATTAAACATTTCTGTTTTCACTGCAGAGAGCATTCATGGATAAGCCTGAGGCTCAGAAAGGACCTGCACCTGACCTTGTGTACTTTCACATCCCATTGCCTGAATTTGCAAGTTTTGATGCAACAAACTTCACAGGTGTGAAACAGGAAGGCATTAGCTCTGCTTCTGTGAACTCTGGCTTCTTCACCACCATGGTAGCTGCAGGGGACGTGAAGGCAGTTTTCACTGGCCATGATCATCTCAATGACTTCTGTGGCCAGCTAACTGGTATACAACTGTGTTATGCTGGGGGATTTGGTTACCATGCTTATGGGAAGGCTGGATGGGCAAGGAGAGCAAGGGTGGTGGTAGCTAACTTGGAGAAAACTGAAAAAGGTGGTTGGGGAGCAGTAAAGTCAATCAAAACATGGAAGCGCCTTGATGATGAGCATCTCACTGCTATCGATGCTCAGGTCCTTTGGAGCAAGAGTTCCGGTAAGGTTTCCTACAGTCCCATGGATTTTTTTGGTCAGGGTGTTGCATTTATCAGGAACATCTATGTCATGGTATTCAGGTCATCTTGGGTTCTACCCGTTGTGCTTCTCACATCTGGGTGTATAATGGGGATCTGCCTCTGATGATTGAAAATGGTAGCAGATCTGTCGAATCTGCAACTGTTAAAACCAAATTTGCACCCATTTGGATCATTATCTCAATATCAACTACTCCTTTCATGGTCTCATATTTTGATTATGCCCACAGAATGCTTGAATGTAGACTTTGTAGGAACTTTGTCATGGAACATGACCTTCAAGCGATTCTTGATGGAGCATCAGCGTACTCCAGGATGTTTGTCTAAACCTCTGCTCATGTATGAGTTGGAGCTGTTGACTGCAATGAACATCCAAGGATTAGAAGCGTGAATAAGGACGTGTTTAGAGCGTGTAGATTGTTAGAGTTCCCACTCCTTTGCTGATGCCAAAACATAATATTTATGCTTTCGTCACTCTCTTGTGAGTACAGACCTAGGATCCAGTCTTCTTGTAGGGTTAAAGTCCATCCCTCCCAATGGCTTCCCATACCGCGATACCCAAAAGTTCAAAATTAAATACTACTAATCAGTTTTTCCAAGTCACTGTGTGAAGAACCTTATTCTCGTAGTCAATGTGAAAACTTTGTTGAAGTCTACACTCTTTTTTTTGAGCAACTATGGTATCATTTTATTCTTTATACAGATTTCTGCATTCGTGTTTTCCATGTGTCACTGCTTTCTCTCATTTTTATGATCCTTATTCACTATCAACAGGTACCCGTCGGAAAAAACCAATCGGTGGCTCTTGAATAGCAAGCTCACGAAAAACGTTAGTCACAGTCAAGTTTGTGGCTAACAACTCAGCTGCGGGAAAGAAAGTTTTAGAACTGTTTTTGTGGAACATTCTCATATGTCATACGATAAATTTATAGCATACATGTCTTAGGACTTCTTGGACCTTCAGGATGTAATGTACAAGTCTGCAAAATGATGTTATGACGGTAGTGTGGTAAAATGATGAAGCATTGTAACCGATGAAGTAGTGTGTATGAATATGACATCCAATCTTGGTAAGCTTGTAAAATGATGAAGCATTGTAACCGATGAAATAGTGTATGAATATGACATCCAATCTTGGTAAGCTTGTAAGTTTATATATTAATGACGGTTACGGCAAATATTTGAGGCAACCACTGATATAATCTGAGAAGATGAGTAGAAACTTTGGAGTGCCAGACTTAAAGAAACTTGAGTAAAGATAACAATCCAATCAGGGAGTCAGAATCTTGGTCGCAGCTCTGGTAAAAAACCAAAGGTAGCTTCAGTGACAAGTGCTTAGCTTTTGGTATGCATGACAAAAGCATGTAATGGCATCAGGAGAGGGAATCCATTCGGATCAGGCTTTTATTTCTGATTTGTTGTGTTCTTCTAGTCCACAAAAAAAAAAAAAAAAGTAGTTTTGATTAGTTGCATCAAGCTACGTCAAATATGTTTAGGAACAATTTTGATTGATTGTAAGGCAATCAAGTAGAATATCATTAGGAAAATTTTGCATTGAATGCGAGCTCAAAGAACCATCTAAAACAACAAATTGTTTGTCGACAACCCATACCACAAGAATCTGAATTAAATTCTCAGAGAATTATTTGGTCCCAACTTACAAGATTTCTGATTATGCTCGAACCAAGCTTGGCTGCTAAAATTTTCAAGAATCATCCTTGGTACCCATTATTGATGCCTTCTGGTACCTCGATCTCTCAATCTCCTTTCCCAGAAAATCCAAAGTCGTGTCTGTAACATGGTTTGGCAAGCAGCCTGCATGGAGCATCATTTTTAAGAATTTGTATGCATCCTTCAATCGACCAGCCTTGCTATGAACTTCAATAAGAGTGTTAAAAGTGACGGTGTCAGGATTGATTCCGCTAGTCCTCATTTGGTCAAAAAGCTTGTTTACTTCCTCAATCCGGCCAGCCTTCCCAAGCGCATTAATAAGGGTGTTGTACATAACCATGTCAAGATAACCACCATCCTTAATTAGGTTGTCCAGAACAGCACTGGCTAGATCTGCTCTTCCCATCTTCCCCAAGCCTTGGATTATCATATTGTATGTCGCTATGTCTGCTGGGCAAACCTTCTCGCCCATTTCATTCAGGATTCCCCATGCCTCATTGAAATAGCCCTTTTTGACAAACGAACTCATTATAGAATTGTAAGTGTAGCTCATAGGGTCGACGCCCATATCACTGAAAATCTCAAACAATTTGCACGCTAAGCTCAGCTTCCCCTTGGCTAGAAAAATAGACAAGAAAGTGTTCACCATATCAATATCAAAAGATCCCATTCCTCTAGCTTGCACTCGCTGCCCTCTAGATAATGAAAATAGCTGAGAAGAATACTCGCTGTACTTCATTTGACTAGCCAGTCTATCCATATGAGGGGAAGATGACCACTGCCCACTGTCTGCGAACGAAGTCTCTTCATCTCTTGTTCCAGGGGGATCTGGAACAAAGTTCATGTCTGCTGCCGTGTCTGTAGAACCTAGTAAGCTCATAATTTCACCAAAGTTCCCTTTATAGGGGAATATTGGTGTATAATCCTTCCTCTTGCTCTGTGGATTTTTCATCGAAGCCTCCATATCAGCCTGCCATTTAAGAACATTAGCAACCAGATTACCATCCCTAATGTGCTTCATAAGCCGCTCTGTCCAATCCCACTGTCCATGCTTATGAAGTCCAATCAAGAGTGAAGTTACGGTTATTAAATCAACAACAAAACCTCTGTCTTCCATTTCTTCCACCAATCTCAGTGCATCCTCAAGCAGACCCTCCCTACAAAGTTGCAAAACAACAATGCTGTAACTAACACCGTCCACAAACTTACCTTTCTTCTTCAATTCACAAAAGAGAGTGTACCCAGCCTCGGCCCTCCCATTCCTAAACAACCCATCAATCAAAATATTATACGTCCAAAACGAGGCTCGTATCCCATCTTGAACCATTTTCTCAAACAGTTGGCAGGCTTCGATGATCTTCCTCGCCTTGAACATCCCGCATAGGAGCGAATTATACACAACAGTATCCGGGCTAAATCCATTATATTGCATCTCACTAAAAATCTTGGTTGCGTCCTCTAGTCGATACGATTTACAGCACCCTCGAATAAGAATTCGGTATGTATACTTATCGGGCTCATTACCGGACCCTCTCAATTCCTCCAACACAATTAGCGCATCTTTCACCTTCCCAACCAAGCATAGCGCATGAATTAAGCTATTATAGGTGCACAAGTCGGGACCCAATGACCCAGAACCAGCCAAACTCTTTTCCTCCATTTCTCTGAACAGGCGTAAAGAGGTCGCCAATTCACCCCAACACCCAAATGCATGGATGCATATGTTGTATCCCCAAGTGTCAAACATAAACTCTTTCTTTTCCCTAAGTTTATCAAATAATTGCTTGAATTCCATCCTCATGTTTCCTTTCCGAAGAGCTACTAAAAGCTCGTTAGAGGCAATGGAGCTAGGGACCGAAGCTGAACCTTCAAGAAGCTTAAAGAAGATGGACACGGCCAAACCCACCTGGTTTTTCCTAACCAGAGCCACAAGAACCGAGTCATACACGTGCGGATCCAAGGTCGTCGTCCTTCCCAGCTCCAGCTCCTCCATTTGGTCCAAAATCTCGAGCGCCAAGTCGATCTTCCCGGTTCGAATAAACGCATCTAGTAAGAGCTTGAAAGTCCCGGATTCGGCGACGACGCCGTCTTGCTTCATGGAAAGCAACAAGCTGGGGATCTCGTCGAGGTGGTTAGTGCGGCAGGCAATGCGGAAGATGTGGGAGTAGGCGCCGGCCGAGTGCTTGTAACTGGGTCCGAGACAAGACCGGCACCACTTGAAGAAGTCGATTTTCTTTGAAGGATGGAGGTAGTTGGAGCGAAGGATTCGGAGGAGGAGAGGCTCGGAGAGAGGAATGGAACAAGGGTGGAGATTGCGAGTGCCGGACTCGGAGAGAGTCTTCGTGAGGGAGGCCACCAGAAGCAGGTCTCCCAGCTTGGATAGGGTGCTTCTTGTTGTTTGGGTTTTGGGGAGGAGAGTTCTTCCATGGCGCATTGCTGGGTGGCCCTGCGCTTTTCATTGCGAGCACTGAATTCTAAGGAAGGATTTCGAGACAAAAAAGGAACAAGGACACCGAGGCTGAGGCTGATGGCGAGGAAAAACGAGGAGCCATTCCTGACGTGCTGTAGAAAGAGGTCAGTATTTATGGCATATATCGCCGAGTTTGGAACACAATAATCAATATAATGCATACTACCATTACCACTAACGACTTCGAATCCCGCCCCTTCTTTGATGTAATTGCGCACAAAGGTTTGTCCTCAAAGCTTGTACTAAGATTTTGAGTTATCTAATATGTTAATAAATCACATTAATGATCGAGATTGTATTAAATAATATATTAATAGTTCTTCTTTCTTTTCACTGCATTTTATCGATAATGGATTGATTAATTTTATCTGAATTATTTATAAATTTATTAATGTATTTATAATATTAGAACACTTTATTAGAAGTTAGAACTGAAATTTTAGGACCTAAATGTTTTCTCATCTTAACCATAATTCTGGGGGTTCTACGGATGTACAATTTGAGAATTCAAAAAGTTGTCTAATGGTCAAACATGCAAACTGTATTTTGGTCGATTCATGAAAGATATATGCTCTAAAAATTATTTATCTAGATAATTATTGTCTATCTTAATTGTAAGTTTAAAATTGGCTATCGGAACTTAGAAAACCCTACGACGACGACTGTGAGCATGGAAAGAAAGAAGACAAAATATTTGAGCTGCTATTTGTGTAATCTTCAAAATTGTGAGATCGACAAGAACTTGTAGATTATTGAAAAATTCTCAGAGATCAACAAAGAGAATTGATAAGTTAATTTCTATAGATCTAACTTTCAATTCCATTTTCAAGGCTGGTCTAAAATCAAATTTGAGACCCTTGCTTCAACATTTAATAGCTGTTGGGGATATTGTGGGGATGCACAAAATGATGCTATGTTGCCTGTTGGGAAGCCACCGAGATCGTCTATAAGATAACTGAGGCCTTAGGCAAAGTTTTTTTTTATAATAAATAATAAATTATAATATGAAAATATAAAATATCAATAAATTTTAGTTCAAAATTATTTTTCTTACTTTTTTAAATGCAAAATTACTTAACAAAGTTTTGTATTAAAGAGCTCTTTTTAAGATTGAATTAGTTTTTTCAGTTTTTCTTTTCTTTTAGCTTTTTATATCAATTCGCATTTTATATTAGACATATTAGATATCTTAAAATTATCCTAAAAAAAAAAAAAATTATAACTAACTATATAGTATTCAACTTAATCTCAAATACTCAATTTTCTTAGGATAAAATAATGATAACTATAACAAATATTAAATAAAAGTATAAAACTGAAGTGTAATGTAAAGTTAAAAGGTTAGAATAATAGCATCTAAGTTAGTGGGAGAAATGTGAAAGTAAGATATTTTGAATGGACAGTTGAGAAGTTAGGAAGGATATGACAGCATACAAAAATAAGGAAAAGTTGGTGAAGAAAGAAGTGAAAATAGAGCTAAAGGAAGAAATGGCTGGAATATGTTTAGAAAAAAGAATTTTTGGGATTTAAAAAAACATTCTTATTTGAAATTTAAAGTCGGAAATCTAACAGCCTTCTATGAAATTTTAAATTATGCTTTATTTGTGAATTTCAAAAAGTTTAAAAGACATTTTGAAATTTATTTTTTCTTTTATTAAATTAAAATAGTATACATAAATTGGGAGTCTATTAAATATTAATTAAAATAGTAAGTTGGGGGGCTTAGGCAACAACCCTATGATGACACCCTTCGAAGTTGGAAGCCATCCCAGAGCCATAATTTTTTTTTTGGAGGGCCGAATAGTAAAATTATATTGTTAAAAATAAAGTTTTAAGTAGTACCCAAAATCGTTTATAGCACCAATTTTGTACAACATCTATAAAATATAGGTATTCTTAAAAATATATTGAATAAGATTGTTGCATTCTGATTAAGTTCTCTCATTAATCTAATAAAGTATAGAAAAAGCTTAATTACTAAGTAAAATCTTTGTAAACAAATTTTTACTATGAAACATAATGTAAAAATTGAAGTCTGTTAGATAGTAGAAAAAAATAAATTGAAAGTACATATCTTTAAAATTTTACTGATGATTGTTTTTTTTCTTTTTAAAAAAAATGTATAAATGTAAAATAGGAACATATTTAATTTTTTTTTCTCTCTCTCAGAGAGTAAATGCCTTTTAGTTTGCTTAAAATTTTTATTAAGGTTTGCAATTATTTTGGGGGGCAGCGGCCCCCACCCGCCCCTGGCTCCCCTGCTAAATTCTGGTCTGGTGACTTGTAATAATCCGATAGCAGACACCTTGTTTGAGTGTTGTGGACTCGAGGATGCTCTTCCATACGCTTGAGTGGGCTAGCTTTGCTGCAACTTGCGAGACCTACTAGCACGAAGGTGTTTTCAGGATTAGTTAGGACTTCCCACCCAGTTTAGCAACGCTAGCTAAGTTGATATCACCCATTTTGCGTATGCCTTGACCTTCAAAAGCTTTCGATAGGCAAATGTTGTCCCGCGAGTTTGGAGCGAAGCCCTTGAATTTGTCTCGTGGAAAGCTCCACCAAAATCTAAGAAACATATAGTCAAGTTGGAGAGATTTCTTTGGGAACGGGAAAACCGGCATGGCGTAAAAAGTGCATAAAGAATGCAAGTGAATTATACAAAGAAAGGGGAACAGATTGTTCACAAACCCTCAGTAGAGAGAGAGGCAGGGCCTTTCCCGTCTCATTAGAAAACTTGACAAGAACCCACCTAGAGACTCCAAAGTGACAAGGCTTACAAGCATGTTTAACAAGGCCTTAGAGGCGGAGAGGCTTGCTCATGGCACACCTAGAGGCAACTTGGCATGGCCAATGTCTTCAGACATCACCAACCAAGACAACGAGTTGCAGCATGATATAGGATGGGCCTATGGAGGGTTGATGCTAGGAGACTCGGGATGGTTAGCGGAGCATAATGATGGCACCACCACATAGCTACCGGCCACGACGGCGCCAATAAAAGCACATGAGGAGTTGATTCGAGAAGGTTCTTAAGACCAAATGGTGAAGATTGGTAGCACCACCCAAGACCATCGGAGGCGGCTGCGCACGATGGAGCATATGGAAGGTTAGTTCCAATGGATCCGAGAAGCCGCAAGGAGCCGATTAACATCACCACCCCACAAGATGGTGGAGCGGTGGCGGTGGTGGCAACCACCATGGCGGCTATGAATAACCATATGGGGTGACCCATCCCTATATGACTGAAGCCCTCAAATTTTGGGAGTTTATGGTAATTGCTTTTTAGTCAAATAACTTACTATTTTGGTTTGAGACAATTAAGGAAACAATCTTGATCCTATTTTGGGAGGAATTTAGAGTCGAGAAGTCCTAAAATTTGAATTAGATTCCTAGAAACACCTTTCTGGCTGTAGATATAGGGAGGTCCTCAGCTAAGTTTTATGAGCACAGCACAAGCTGTTAGGCCCAACTCCCGGCAAAGCGTTATGAGTTAGGAAGTTAGCTAAGAGCAACCCCCCTACTGTAAGGGTCCAAGCTATCAACACTCCAAACAAAATGAGCGGTGTCGCTATCGGGAATTACAATCCAGCAGACCAGAATTTAGCGGAGCCAGGGGCGGGTCCGAGCCGACGGGCAGTTAGCCCCCAGTTAAAACAATAGCCAAAAACTCTTTACAAATAACCAAATCAATATATCTGATTTTATAATGCAGCATCACTAGCTTTACAGAGTAGGAACGTATTTTTTCTTGAGAGAGAGAAAAAAAAAATTAAATATGTTCTTGTTACATTTATACATTTTTCTACCTAAAAAGAGCAGAAAAAACAATCATAATTAAAAATTTTAAAAGGATATGTACCTATTCATCTTCAATTATAGTATTCTTTTTCCTCTTATCCGTATTCTTTAACAAGTACCAGAATTTTTGATCTGAATTGGCAATCAAGCCTTTTCTCTTACAAGGAATGGCCCTTGTTATCGTTTTTCCCAAGATAACCCATAAATTAGATTGTTTACCCAAAGATAACCTAGTAATTAAAGGGCGTTTTCGGGGAACTAGTTATGATAATTATGAATAGCCACACACCTTACTCAGAATGCCAACATCTTATTTGAACTTATTTTTAAAGAAATAATAGCATCTTAGTATTTTATAGAGGTTGTGTACAAATTGGTTGCCCTGGTTAATAAGGCGAAATTTGCGCGGATGTGAAAATAATCTAAATTGTAAAAAATTTTGTTATGTCTTTCCTATTCACAATGAGCTTTATTTATTAGATCCTGTTTTAGCTCTTTCTGGCCTCTCCAATAAAAAATTATTGGTTCAATGCGAAGTGGCTAACCTGCGCTCGAGGAGCGTGGAAACGGGCTGTGCATCACTCACCCCTATGGTAGCCTAGCTATTGGGCCATAAGTCCCACTTCATTATCCATTAACCCTATATTTACTACTTAGAATTTATTTTAATGGTGTTGAGCTTCTTCACCCAAATTATTGAGTCTATGGAGAAAACACATGTGATTACTATTTTTAAAATTTAATAGAATAAAGTGGAAAAGTGGTCACATTCAAATTTCTCTACATAAATGATGCTTTCATTAGAGCATTCTGTGTATTGAAATTCCACCAAAAGTAGACTATTTGACAGAGTTGCAAGCTAAAAATTCATAGAAGGCAGTCTCGTACTCCGTCCTTCTCTCCCGAATGGTAATACTTTTTCAAAAGAACTTCGGATACAATTCGTGTTATAAATCCCAAAATCTCCTAACATCAGCCATTTCTTCCCTAGCGTATATTCAGACTGTCCTATTTGAACGACAACTCCATGTTTTCTAGAATAAACACACTAGACTGTCTCACAATATCCCTTATACACGTGAAACGTTCAATCACATTGTCTTCTTTCCAGGAATATTAGTAATTTATCATAGCATTTCTATGGTATCTCTCTAACTAAAGGACTTCTTGTGTTTATCTTCTAACCTTTTTACTACTCTTATCAAAGTCAAGGCTTATTCCATCTCGCACTATTCAGGGGTAGGTCTTTCATACATTTATCTAATTTGGGTGGTACTTTTATAAGATTACTTTGATAGAATATAATATTGGAAGGTATTTTTGTAAAATATATTTGGGTATGGGTGTTTTTGTAGAGTTTGGAATCTCTTAACAATAGTTTAGTTAAGTGCATATCAAATTTTTTATGCTTCTTAGGAATATTTATTGTTCAATGATGTAAGTGTTCTAAGTTTAACGTCTAATATAATGGCAATTGAAGGTATAAAAGAATATAAGCTCATATCAAGACCTGGAAGAGCAACCTATTTATGCTGGTTATAATAGAGACTTTCCATAAACCACCTCTTCGTAACCAATACTTTATCATTACTTTAAATAAATATTATAACGTTTCTTTATAATCAAAACTACAAAAAAGGGAAAAACTCATAGATGTTTTGATTGAAGTTACCTCAATGACAACGGGAAACCGAATCGAGACAATTCTTACCTTGAGGCGTGGTTATCTAATCCGTGTTTTGGTAACTCGCAGAGTGTACTGTATGATGGGAGGTAGACGATTGCATATTTATATTAGGGTTATTTATTATTAAACAAAAACTTTCCTAAACCGGCCTAAGTTATGATGTATCGATATGGAGACCGCAACTTTTGCAGGTGGGCCTTTTCCTCTCTCGACCAAGCCTCTAGTGGCCGGGATCAGTCTTTTTTCCCCTCTACATCCCAACCTCCATCCTTGATGTGGAGCAAGGCACTAGCATTATTTTGGGAAAATTAATATAGTGATCGTTCTACGTATGTACGAATTCCTCTGTCAAGCCAAGGTCCGTCCCCAACCACGCTTCTTCTTTGAGCGGAACCTCCTTTCGCTAATTCGGAATAGCCTACAAGGGCTTAACTCTCTTTTTATGCGAAATTACACTACGATATCTGCGTGCAGTTTCGCTTGATGATTTCTCTGTGAGAACTATATTTGTCCTCCCAGTAATCTTACCAATAGTTCGTTTGAGCTTCCACTCCCTTTCACGCTGGATCTCACATTTGTATGGAATAGAAGATTCTTCACACAAGATGAGGCAAGATCCTAAGACTTATCTTCTCTTCGATTTTTTTCTTCAGATGGACTTCTATAGTTCGGCTGGTAGTTTGCTGATGTTTTTCGGATGAAGCGCGAACTATAAACAACTCTACTTAGCATACAACACAATATTATCCTAGGAACTAATTCATACAAATCCCTTTTAGAGATAATCGTATGAAATCGAACTGCGCAAACCCCGTATTATTACTCTTAATGGCTTGTGCTGCATTCACCCTCTGAATGACTTTAATTCTTCCAAATTGACATCGCCGGTAGAACATTATTTGTAAGATCGCAATATAAGTTATAGTGGTCGCCTTCTACAACTTCAGTTCCGCATTTGCCCGCTTATGTATTACTCGAGTGTTTTTCTATTATATTCTCTATAATTAGTTATACCCTATGTTAATAATGTAAATTAACATGGATTATTCTAAATTCCAATCTTCTTATCCGAAAATGCCTTACTAGTCTCGAAATACATAGAGGAACTGTGTAGACCCTCATAAATATTTAATTACAACACTGACAAAAATTCCCTATCCGATGCCTCTCCCCTCAATGTGAGATCTTTAACATTATTACCGTAACACGTCACTAAAATCCTTAGTAATAGGTGAGACAGAACCTTTGTCGCGTAACATGTGCTAAGAGGGCCGGATGATTCCCAGATAGTAACGAGTTCCTTTCTGCTGGTATTTTTGGTAGAATACCCCTTGTATTGAAATACAGATTTACCGCTTATAAATTCTATGCTAAATATAAAAAATATGAATTGTATTCGAGTGTTCAAGGAAATCCTCGGCGAATAATATGTTACCATATAACTGAACCTCTTTCTCAGCACGTCCAGGATGCTCCTTCCGTTTTCACTGCTCGCGCCGAAGTCAGCCCTCCCGCATACCCCTTTAGTGTCACTTATGAATGTTCCTTTTATGTGTTCCTCTATCCCGAAAAAATTAGCCAATATACCCAAGTAATTGAAAGAAATTCAAGATTAACAAATGGTTGACCAGATGCACGAGCGTATGAACAAATCATCCAATAAAATATGCTAAACTTGGATGCGCAGGGCCACCCAGCAATGCGCCATGGAAGAACTCTCCTCCCCAAAACCCAAACAACAAGAAGCACCCTATCCAAGCTGGGAGAGGGCAGGTGTAAGAACCCTGCTTTTGTGGTGGCCGAACCTCCCTCACGAAAAGAACTTTCTTCTCCGGCGGTCCGGGGCACTCGCAATCTCCACCCTTTTCCTCCTCCTCTCTCTCCTCCTCCCTCCTTAATTAAACCCACTCGATTACCACAATACTCACTGCTCTTCCTCCATATCACCTTAACCTACTCAAAACCTTCAATACAATTGGATCGTCCTATCCAAGTGATGACATATTAATTCAAATCTTTTTTCTCTTTACTTTTTCACCCAGACCTCGCCATGGTATCTACTGTCTCCCTATGGTAGGAACTGCAGGTATTAACACCAAGCTAAATCACCGAGCACAGTCGCGCGCCTAATTTCTTTCCATCAATTCTCGCGGTGCTAATAGATCTAGATACAAGTTAACCCTTGGACTTCTGGCGCATCTAACCTACATTGACTCACGAGCTCCTCACTCTGACACCTTTCTAAATTCTCCTTATCATCTTTTGAATTAATAATGGTGTTATAGAACGAGTCTGACACGCGTTATGTGCTGCCCATAAGCTGTTGGGTTATTCTTTACTAAGACTAAAAAAACTTAACTTCAGTTAATGTGATGGTTATTCGCAAAATAAATCCCTTCGGGAAATCGAAACCTTGGCCCGCCTCCCAATTTGGCCATGGAGAGCTGAGATTGAGGTGAGTGTGAAAGCAATCTCACAACCATATCAGCCCAAAAATCTCAAAAAACTCCCACGAAACGTATGTCCGGTCTTGTGGCTTCGGTGGGAAAACCTCTGAACGCCATTGGTGTACTACTAAACTCCGGCAACTACTTTTTTAAACAGCATGAAACATATCCTTTCTTTAACTTCTTTGAAGTATGATTATCTCTTCGACATTTCACCATTTTTTTTAAAAATATAGAAGTCCGGCCCACTTATGCTCCTTACTAATAGCTACCTCTAACCGAAATAGCCTATTATTTTTCATATAAACAATCGCTAATAACGAAAGAACCGACTTAACAAGCTCTTTGAAGGATAGTATTCCAAGAAATTTTGAATTTGATACCTTGCACCCAAAAAAGAGGTTATCAAAAAGAGTTTTATCTTGTGTTTACAATCTGAACACTTTAGTGTTATTAACATACTTATTAAAGATAAATTGTAAGTTCAATATGAGAGCTCCAACAATTTTTTTTACAAACTCCAAGCAGTCCATCTGGTCTTGGAGGGATTTATGAGTATTAAGAAACGACTTCAGGCACTTTCTTACATTTGTTAAGAATAATAATTAACGAGAGAAGCGAATCCTTTTTGTTCTTGCCAGTTTTGTATAGTTTTACCACCAAGCTGGCACATAGCTCTACCACCAAGCAAAGGGGCGATATATACTTTCTTCATGAAAGGGGTGATCACGGTAGGTAAGACCCTTTTTCTCAGTAAGGTATGCATAATCTCATAAAATCTTTTTTTTATACATATAATACTTTTATTTGTATGCATAAGAAGTTTTTTATTTTTTATTTTTAAAAAAAAAAAAAAAAAAAAAAAAAAAAAAGTTTTTTATTTTTTATTTTTTTTTTCATATTTGCCAAAAGTAACCGTCAATTTATATATTTGTACTATAGTATGGTTGTAGTTTCCTTTGCTTGTTCTTGTAATGAGCCCGATAAGTATACATACCGAATTCTTATTCGAGGGTGCTGTAAATCGTATCGACTAGAGGACGCAACCAAGATTTTTAGTGAGATGCAATATAATGGATTTAGCCCGGATACTGTTGTGTATAATTCGCTCCTATGCGGGATGTTCAAGGCGAGGAAGATCATCGAAGCCTGCCAACTGTTTGAGAAAATGGTTCAAGATGGGATACGAGCCTCGTTTTGGACGTATAATATTTTGATTGATGGGTTGTTTAGGAATGGGAGGGCCGAGGCTGGGTACACTCTCTTTTGTGAATTGAAGAAGAAAGGTAAGTTTGTGGACGGTGTTAGTTACAGCATTGTTGTTTTGCAACTTTGTAGGGAGGGTCTGCTTGAGGATGCACTGAGATTGGTGGAAGAAATGGAAGACAGAGGTTTTGTTGTTGATTTAATAACCGTAACTTCACTCTTGATTGGACTTCATAAGCATGGACAGTGGGATTGGACAGAGCGGCTTATGAAGCACATTAGGGATGGTAATCTGGTTGCTAATGTTCTTAAATGGCAGGCTGATATGGAGGCTTCGATGAAAAATCCACAGAGCAAGAGGAAGGATTATACACCAATATTCCCCTATAAAGGGAACTTTGGTGAAATTATGAGCTTACTAGGTTCTACAGACACGGCAGCAGACATGAACTTTGTTCCAGATCCCCCTGGAACAAGAGATGAAGAGACTTCGTTCGCAGACAGTGGGCAGTGGTCATCTTCCCCTCATATGGATAGACTGGCTAGTCAAATGAAGTACAGCGAGTATTCTTCTCAGCTATTTTCATTATCTAGAGGGCAGCGAGTGCAAGCTAGAGGAATGGGATCTTTTGATATTGATATGGTGAACACTTTCTTGTCTATTTTTCTAGCCAAGGGGAAGCTGAGCTTAGCGTGCAAATTGTTTGAGATTTTCAGTGATATGGGCGTCGACCCTATGAGCTACACTTACAATTCTATAATGAGTTCGTTTGTCAAAAAGGGCTATTTCAATGAGGCATGGGGAATCCTGAATGAAATGGGCGAGAAGGTTTGCCCAGCAGACATAGCGACATACAATATGATAATCCAAGGCTTGGGGAAGATGGGAAGAGCAGATCTAGCCAGTGCTGTTCTGGACAACCTAATTAAGGATGGTGGTTATCTTGACATGGTTATGTACAACACCCTTATTAATGCGCTTGGGAAGGCTGGCCGGATTGAGGAAGTAAACAAGCTTTTTGACCAAATGAGGACTAGCGGAATCAATCCTGACACCGTCACTTTTAACACTCTTATTGAAGTTCATAGCA